>JAUEJL010060279.1:0-18597 GCA_032274825.1 Drosophyllum lusitanicum | reverse complement strand
AAAATCGTTAACATTGTCACCTCCACAGAGCCTTTTGCGGCGACACATGTCGCCTCAAAAACTTTTCGTCTCAAAAATTCATTTTTCTAGTAGTGCTTACATTTATATATGACAAGATTATAAAGAGGCAGTTGACTTCATCACAAGACTCAAGATAGCCTAGTGGTAGGATAACTAAAAGGTCTCAAAAAAGACGCTGGTATCCTAAGTATTGCACGCGAACATCTTGGATGACACAAAGAGTTTGACAAATGACTACATAAATGATTACACGGTGTAATCAGATCATAGCTCTGTCTCGTAAACCTACTAAAGTGGAAAATCCCAATTAAGACCCGATGCGCACCATTGTCGTCCTATATCAAACAACCATAGAGCACAATTAATTGACAGCGAATGCACGCAGCAATCTTGCAGTTAATGACGATTAAACCAACTAAAAATATCGATAGATGCTTAAAGAGGCGGCTTTCGTCACAAACAATGACAGGCTTCATACAATCTTTCATCGTCATAGACAAACACATAACACCAAGTTCTGCATGTTTCTTTTAATTAATTCTTTTGTCATTGGACTTACCCATCTACAGCATGCCTCTTTTGACTCTACTCATGGGATTGAAGACGATCGTAAGGAAAAACCAACCACGTACAAACACAAAACAATATCAATCTCATATGAATGACTCATATAAACGAAGATTACCATACAACTTGCAAATTTAGTTTATTTGTATTATTTTTCAGTAGCAAACAAGTAAATAATTCTTATTAAACAATCTGATCAAGATTGTCTAGCGGTAGGCGGCCGAGATGGTTTTAAAGAAACCCGGGATCTATCCAACATGATAATAAATATCTTGAATGGACCGTAGAAGTATCGAAAGCAGTTAAGCCGCGGTCATAACTTATAAGAGCATACCTCACGTACCGGCGAAAACCTGCTAAAACGGAAAAAAAGATTTGAAGGAGAGAAAAATGTAAGATATGTCTGAAAATAAGTGCTACTATATTATCGCAATCGCATATAAATGGATTATTTTCTTCTAATATAAATAAAAGGCTAATATACATAAATAAAATTTATAAACAATCCTATTTAAATGAAAGTTTTAATTATTAAATCTGAACCGTCAATTTTGGTAAATATTGAAATTTTTTTTCAATTTTGAATTCAATTTGAATTAAAATTAATAGAGAGAATTATATATGTCTTTCGTAAATCTTAAAATATGATATTTGTTCATCCTAATTTACAAATATCATGTTTACCCTTTATAATATTTCAAAATATCATATTTAACCAAATCCTTATTTTATCATTTTAAAATATTTTATAATCATTTTTAATTATTTTTAATTATAAACAATAATGATCGATGACATGTAAAAGAATTACAATCACGTCTTGCATGATATCACGTTTTTGCCATCATGTCTACCCCCCTCACGTCGACTTTTCCACCGTTGGTCCAGGTGTTGACACCATGTGTTCTCATTTATTCAAATTCTTCGCGTTTTATAATTGTTTACTATATTTTTATTAATATTTAATATTTATCATTTTTTAAATGAATCAAGTTTTATCACAACCCAACCAATTAACTTGTATTACACATTTAGTCCCGAGTCAAAACTATTTTCACACTGATCATTTACACACCCAGCTCACACTATGCATGCTAGCTTGCACTATATATATGATGTGTCAGGTTTCCTCCATTGCCTAGTTTCTTTCAGCATGTAAAGTTGCATATATACATACACCTTATCACTCAATTCTACACCTCCATCAGAAATGCAAAATTATATGTCTGACTTGATTGTTGCTTAAATTTAGCTTTTAGATCACACCATAAACTGTAATTAACCACAAGATCGACGTCTATAGATGGATACGGAGAAACGAGGGAATCAAGAAACACAAAGCAGAAGCCGAAGCCGAAACTCCAGCGTTGAAAAGGGAGATTTGGATGGTACACATGACATCGAAGACCAACAAAGTGATAAAAACGATGTGCAAAAGCAACTTGATGTTAGAGACCTTGGAATGAATGATCACCAACAAATCATTGACACATTGTTTAAAGTTGCTGAGGTAGACAATGAAAAATTATTGAGGAAGATAAGAGACAGATATCACAGGTGAAGTTAATTCCTTCATGTAATTTCAATAAGTTTTCTATTAAATATATATATGCAGTAAAATGAGTATTAATTAGGGACGATATGATTTGACCGAAATTTCCGAACCGAACACCCATCGGTTCAGTACTCTTTTATGGAACCTAAACAATTCGGTTCTCGGTACCGAAAATCCAATCCCGAACCGGTATACGAAGAGTTGCATTAGGATTTGAATTGCCAATTGGCTAAACATGATCCAATCAGTTTCTTGGGCCCAATTTATTTTCACATATTTTTCACCATCACATGCCTTGATATCATTAAAAAGGTCCATTGAACCTAAAGGTAGGCGCTAGGCTGTCCAAAATCTCCTCCTTTGAGCTCTGCTATAAATGTTCATTCGAAATTATGGTTTAAAACCGTATTTAAATGTATTCTGCGGACTTGAAATCACATCGGGATTATAAGGTTCCCACATCGCGATCTTAAAACCTCTTTCATAGTTTTGAAGCTCTCTAAGTGTAGTTTAAGTGTTCATTTAAATCACCTCAATTAATTTGTTCACCATTTTTCACTAATTTCTCTATTTCTTCTCCCAGGATCTCTAAAACACATAATATAACAAATCAATTCATCATTAACATAATTCACTTTAAAAATGCATAAAAAGAATGAGATATCAAATATAAATTATATGTATATTTTAGCCGACATTAATTGAAGTTCGCCATTCAAATTTTTTTTGCTAAAACTGCAACAAGTTTTATTTCTACTAACTCGAATGCCAGAGTCCTATAACACTACTCTCCACTGCTCCAACCTTCTATTCACCCCCTTTTTCGCTTCTGGGACTAAAATAAAATCGTGAGCGAAAAGTATGCACCATGGAACGCCTCCTTAGATGCCCCTTGATAACTCATCAAATAAACGGGCTAAGTAAAGATCCTTTGTGTAGACCCTTTAGCACAAGGAAGTACTTGTTGTCACCCAATGAGGTACAGACATAGGACAACGCCCCCTTATACATATCTTTAAGACCCTTATATATTTCCTAGAATCAATCTATTGCTTAAGGTCCTACAAATCAACTCCCTAGGGACACTATGATATGCCTTCTCCAAATCTATGAATACCATGTGTAGGTCCTATTATCTTTCCATATGCTTCCCCATGAGGCTTCTAATAAGGTGAACTGCTTCTTTGGAAGAGCGCTCTAGCATAAATCCAAGTTGGTTCTCCGTCACTCCTATTTCCTGTCGTAGCCTGTTTTCAATCACTCTCTCACATAGCTTCATAGTATGACTAAGCAATTTAATAACTTGATAGCTTCTGCAGTTTTTGGTATATCCCTTGTTCTTATAGATCGGGATTCAAACGCTAAGTTTCCATTCGTCTAGCATCTTAACTGAACCAATAATCACTTTGAGTAGGTTCTTCAACCACCTAATTCCCGGCTCCCTAAAACACCTCCACACCACAATAGGAATTTGATCAGGTCCTATCGCTTTGCCTCCCCCATCCTACGAAGAGCGCATCTAACTTCCTCTCGGTTAATCATCATGCAAAAACCATCATTCCAGAAAACTGTGTTTCCCTCTAAGTTCTCTCTGCTACCCCTCACCTAAGTCTTCATCTCCTTGTTAAATAAGTGAAGAAAATAATTGCCCCA
The DNA here is from genome assembly GCA_032274825.1 of Drosophyllum lusitanicum. Lineage (NCBI taxonomy): Eukaryota > Viridiplantae > Streptophyta > Magnoliopsida > Caryophyllales > Drosophyllaceae > Drosophyllum > Drosophyllum lusitanicum. The sequence goes on along the minus strand of JAUEJL010060279.1, from coordinate 14,801 downwards.
TCTTTTTCATCTTAGATATACTTGACGCTTCCTAAATCTTATCTTCTCCTCTCCCTAACTTTAGATAATCTGAAGATATCATTTTTTTCCTTCCTTAGAGTCTAATCTCTTGTATAAATCTTCAAAAGCTTTTATTTTTGTCTGGGGGACGACCTTCTTCACTTCTCTTTTAGCTGCATTATATCTATCCAAACCCTAATTCTATTTTCCCTTACACTATTGTAACGAGCCAATTTATTTTAGGTAAAACAGAGTAATTTAAACATATATATCATTTTAACAAAACTATGATGAAGTCGACACTCTTGGAACAACGTGTCATTTCACTTGTTTATATTTCACCATGACCAAAAAATATAACTTAACATCAAATGTTGTTCTTTGAAAAACACTAAGACACATAACCATAAAAAATGGGCTTTATGCAAAAAACATTTAACATGAGTTGTCTTTATGTTGTCAGAGCCTTTCCGCGGTCCTTTCCTAAAAAGAGAGTAAACAACGACAGCAAGCATAAAGCTTAGCGAGCACACATAACTTGCACACCACATTAAGGTGCGTACACATCAATCGCATATCCACGATCATGTCATCATTAACACATAACACAACGATTTCACTATTAGGTCACAATTGACCACCCAAGCTATACCAAGGGTTTCACATGTCTGAGTACGCCCGAGCTGTGCTTTCACCAATACATAGCACAACCCTTCACCAAATATCATAATCATATTAGTTACACTTTCACATAAATAACATGTATATCTCACACTAATATAATGACCAAGTTAGTGTAACTCATCTGAGTACAGCACAAGCAAAAGCAATAACAATTCAGTGAAGTTTCTGAATGATACATGTCTACCAGAAATCACCTACAATAAGGTTTCCACAACATTAGACACTAACTAGGTTGCATACCCTACTCACACTTGTACGCTTTGGAATTTCCCAATATCCCATGCCTTGTCACACTTGGTGATCCAAGTGCTAACCAACACTTGGCGTTTCCTTGCCATACCCCACTTAGCGATCCAAGTGTTGATAGGCACTAAAGCGATTTAGTGTCGGGCCTCCCATAGCGATCCAAGGTGGTTGTCAATCCTACCGTCAACCCACTTGGAGATTGGGGAGTCCCCTTAGGGACTCGAACCTTGATGATCAACACTCACTTTGCGATTCCACCTGACCCTAGTTCACTCAACAAGCAACTTGGCGATTCAAGTATGAATCGTCAAAGCTCTAGTGGTCACAACCGATTAAAATAAAAAAATTAAACTCACTCAAATCTTAACCAATTTGCATGATTATTGTTGCAATCTGATCCAAACATGATTTAAACAAACCCCACCAATTTGATTCCAATTCTATTAAGGTCTCTTGGCTAAAAATCCAATTCTTGCTCCCGGTTTACACAGTTCGACGAACAGACACAACCCAATTAAATATCCACTAAATGCTATAAAACTTGTATGAATTTGATGACGGATGATTGATGAATCATACCTGAATGTTTTCCAATTGATTTCAAACAAAATGTTGAAGAAATGATATCCAAATTTCTCTTCTTCTTCTTGGTTTAAATCTAGTGTAAAAGAAGCTATTCTTTCTCGACATCTATCATTTCTATTTGCAAAGTTACAAAAAGCCCAGCTTTTACTTACCCTTCTGCTCAAATGCTTTGAAAAATCTACATTTATAACATCATTACGTGCATGTGTGTGTATGTTTATACCAAAAGAATTCATGTGAATTAGCTATGGAGTCCCACTAACTGTATTTAGCTTTTGTGGAGTTGCAGGGCTGGCATTACTCTTCCAGAAGTTGAAGTTCGGTTTGAGAATTTAACAGTGAAAAGTGATTGCTATATTGGTAACAGAGCTATACCGACTTTAACAAACACAATTCGCAATGTTGCTGACATAGCTTTTGGTTATCTTGGTATTGGATTATCCAAGAGAAGAAAAGTTACGATTCTTGATGATATTTCTGGGCGGATCAAGCCTTCAAGGTATCTTCTCTTTCTGTTAATGCTTAATCAAGCTACTCCCATCAACAAATCGATCGATATAACATAATTTAGATTGTTTAAGGAATATTACTGATGGAAGAGCAATACATGATAAAATTCCAAAGCTGTGCTCATGCCTAAACAAGAATTACAGTTTGTATTTTCCATGTCTCCCTTGGTCCATAAATGTCTTGTCCAGTTGTTTAATGTGTATATCACAAGAATACCAAAGTTAACACAGAACTTAACTATTAACAATTACAGGATGACACTTCTACTAGGCCCACCGTCATCCGGAAAGACAACACTATTGATGGCATTGGCAGGACAGTTAAACCCTGGTTTAATGGTTAGTTTTCAAGCAATAGCCTCATGGAGATCATCTTCAATCAACTCAGTTATGAAAAACAAATAGAATATTTAAATTTGAAAACATTATATCGATAAATATAGGTTGAAGGAAAAGTGACATACAACGGGCATACACTTGAAGAATTTGTTCCACAGAGGACATCTTCATACATAAGCCAAACTGACGTTCATGTAGGAGAAATGACAGTCAAAGAAACTCTTGATTTTTCAGCTAGGTGTCAGGGAATTGGATCCCGATATGGTACTCAATTGTTTACCCTTTGATCAGAGTGTCCATTTCGACCTGTTTACTTGTGAGTTGGTTCATTCAGGTTATGTTTTACCCCTAATGAACGGGTCAAAAAAGCATAGTAAAAGTATACTTTCATTAATAAAGCATGTTAAATCATTTTATTAAGAAGTCTTACTAAAACCTTATAATCTTTCTAACCACATTTGACAAACAAAATATTTCTTAAAAAATAAATTTTGTAGATAGAATGTTTTTTGGGTCAACTCGACATCCCACTAAATTATCCGTTTTACTCTTTTAGTGAGTTACCCAACCCACGAGGCCAGCCTATTCTTTTTACCTTATTCACCATTTGTATTCGACTTTTTTGTGTGTATATACTAGTTTTTCGACAATTTCTTCAAAGTAAAATAAAAATGTGGTATACACTTATACAGAATTACTGACTGAGCTTGAGAAAAGAGAGAAAGAGGCTGGAATATTTCCAGAACCAGATGTTGATCTCTTCATGAAGGTAGAAGGAGGTCACAACATGAAAATAGGACTTTATAGTTTTTCATTCTGTATATTAGCTTTCATATATACCTTAACATTCTAACAGATGGTTTTTAATTCAGGCAACTGCAAAGGAAGGTGTAGTGAACAATCTACTCACTGACTATATGATCAAGGTTTGGTGTGAATTTTTCAGCACAAAAATTAGATAATGAGAATTTTTAAGAAAAAGTTTTTGCTTCCCTCGTCATGTTGACTTTGGATCGTTGGTAGAATGATTCTCTACGGCCTTCAAGATTTTATAAGTATGAAATTGAAACTGAAGTTTAGTAATCAAATTACATATATAAACATAATTTATCTAGTGCAACATCGATTACTAGAGCACATCTAAACACTATGTCATGTAATAAGTTTTATTACAACTGCTTATTTGATAGTTCACTTCATTTGCTTGTTATCACAAAAGCATCTGTCAACATAGACATCTAAACACACCTGCGGTATCTTTAGAGATGCTAGTGTGCTGATTTATTGACCATTAAAAAAAGAAAATAAGTTCTATTTTTATCTTTGGTGACATAATGACTTTGGATGTAAAAGTTAGTATGGTATTAACCTCTAAACAAATATGTACCAAGCAACTGGTCCTTTATTGAATAAAGATAGCTTACATGTTATATATTTTGGTTATACCAACATAGATATTGGGACTTGAGATATGCCGGGACACTATCGTTGGGAACCAAATGGTAAGAGGAATATCTGGAGGACAGAAAAAGCGTCTCACAACAGGTAATATTTCTTGTTCAATTATTCACATAGGGATCATAGGCCAGAGACATACATAACATAACTATTGTTGACAAGTATGAATAATATGTTACAAAATATGAAAATAACAAAGAGTTAGACACAAGGGGCAATGCCAAAAACATGTCTATCCGTCAAAATTGGGTGTACGTTTGGTGGTTAATTTTCGGGTTTAGACTTCTTACAGGTCAAAGTGTCAATGTAACAAAATGATTTTTCAGTGTAATCCAAGCCAAACAGGAAAAAACAAACTTAGTTGGTTTCCATATCAACCTATATTAAATTCAAATTTTCAACACTTAGTTATGTGGACGATAGTCGATGTAAATTGCGAATTTTAACAATATTATACTGATAAACTTAAAAAGGTAGAACTCAGAAGTTCGAGGCTGTATAAAAATGATCCCCAATTGGCTCCTCTAAGGCTCTAACTGTTACATGAAAAGGAAACACATAATTCCTTTAATTTTTATGCATCTCGTAGTTGTGCCACAAACTGGATATCCTTAGGGTGACATATGGGCTAGTGAGAAATCCACGAACACGTTGTTTTCATGTAGTAGCAAAAGATATATAACATATCAACAACCATGGATACATTTCAGGAGAGATGATGGTTGGGCCAACAAAGGCACTATTTATGGATGAGATATCATCAGGCTTAGATACCTCAACAACATTTCAAATTGTCAAATGTTTGCAACAGATAGCACACTTGACAGAAGCCACCATCTTCATGTCCCTCCTTCAGCCTTCTCCTGAGACCTTTCATCTATTTGATGACATTATCCTTTTATCACAAGGTCGCATTGTATATCAAGGCCCAAAAGACCATATTCTTGACTTCTTTCAGAGTTTGGGCTTCATATGTCCACACAGAAAAGGAATTGCTGACTTCTTGCAAGAGGTAATTAATCTTTGATCCCACAAGTTGTAGTTTTACATTTGACCTGCTTTCAGAATTATAATTTTGAACCAAAATAACACATGTGAAAGAGATTTGTTTCAGATCATCTTATGTAGAGAGGATGGTGATCATGACTATAATAATCAAATTCAAAATCATATTCAGTTTCTTAAAGCTTGGGATAGTTGTGTAATTTTAGGTTCATTTCAATAATTGTTCCCGCATCATCTTCTTCCTGAAAAATCCAAATCCAGTTATTTTGTGCTTCTGTTGATTAATTTACCAAAACATTGAGACTTCAAGTTGCAATTATCAGTTCAAAACTACTTGTACTGATTACAGGTAATCTCCCCAAGGGATCAAGAACAATATTGGAGTGACAGAAGCAAACCCTATACATTTGTTCCGGTCTCTCAATTCGCAGACCATTTCAAGAAATTTTATGCAGGCCAACAGCTACAAAGTGAACTAAGTGTACCATACAACAAAACCGGAAGTCAAAAATCAGCTCTAGCCTACAAAAAATACTTAGTCCCTAAGAAGGATCTCTTTAAGGCCTCCTTTGATAAAGAATGGTTACTGATTAAAAGAACTGCTGTAGTGTATATAGCCAAGACTCTACAAATCAGCTTTGTGGCAATTATTGGAGCAACATTGTTCTTGAGGACTAGAATGCACTCAAGAAATGAAGACGATGGAGCTCTATATGTTGGAGCCCTTTTGTTTTCACTCATTACTAATATGTTCAATGGGTTTCCTGAACTACCAATGACCATAGAGAGGCTTCCTGTGTTATACAAGCATAGAGGTCTCCTCTTCCTTCCAACTTGGACATTCACAGTTCCAACTATCTTACTACGTGTGCCAATATCTTTGGTGGAGTCTACTGTTTGGACAATATTGACCTATTATGTCATTGGATTCGCCCCTGATGCTAGCAGGTAACCACAAACATAGAAGCTAGTATTATACATATACGTGCATACCTAAGGCAAAAACCATACATAATAACTAGAGGTTGCAGGATAGTCGGGTCAAGGAGGTTGGGTTTGGTAATGGTTCATAACTGGTTATTTTATTGGTATGGTTAGAATCAGGGCTGGTCCGACTTCGGTTGACCCTCAAAATACTTTTTGTTTGTCTATTGAAATATTTATATAAAATCTCGTGTGTTAATCGTGGCTACAAAAAAAATTGTAACAATAAGAAATAAGTAAAATTTTTAATAAAGTGACATGCATTAAACAGTAAACTTTCGGTGACTTTCAACTCATCTGGCTCGTCCTGTATTACCACAAGTTTTTAATCTAAGTCATCTGAGATAAAAAAAACAAAGCAAAACCAATTCATATGAACATGAGTTGATATTACCACTGATAGAAACAAGAAAGTATATACTTCAGAGCTATCTTAGCAAAATTTTAAATTTGTGTAACTTAACAGATTCTCGTAAGTATTCTAATAATATTAACAACTATATGTAGGTTACACTTAATTATAAATTTCCTAACTAAATTACTCATATCTTTCACTTAACATACCCCCTCCTTGCGGGCAGGGGGTACGAGCAGAGGCTCTGAAAGATCGGTAACTCATGTTTCAAATCTTGCTCTATTTTGGCTCTACGGCTTGACCTCAACTCTGCGTTTTCCTTCTGCCCATTTGACCCTGGCCCTGGTTTTTGGTTGGCTCCCTCAGACTGTGGGAATATGTTAGATAGAATAGCTTAATATCTTGTATTGGGTTTGGATATCTTGTATAAACAATCCTTGTCAATTACGAGTTATTGTATAATACTATACTGATACTCTATTTATAGATACAAAGTTACATTAGAAACCCAAAAGGTCAAGACCTATGGAACAGGCCGAGCCAAATACAATACGTCATAGATAAGAAGTAACCAAATTTATTATTGATCGCCTCACTTGTCTTTCAAACTTTTTCCCCTTTGGAATTTCCTGCTTATTCATGTCTCAAGTTACAAGGATATTAACAGTCTCAAGCCCAATAATTCCTTTATTCTAAGAAAATATAATATAAATCATAAATATGTCATCACTATATGTATTTACACAAACATTTTATATGTCATGTAAATCATTTCTATAAGCTTCACAAGTCATAAGCTCTCATGACTTGAATCTAATACTTGAAACTTAGTTCGATGTTACAAGTCACCCATGAACTTTACCAAATCTATCGCAATCATATTAGGGAAAAGTAGTGACTGTTAATACTATAATGAATTAGATCTATATACATCAGACAATTACAAAGTATATGCTAAGTTTGATTTACTAGATGTTGTAATGAAGATCTTTGGGGAAATGGCTACCTTTTAAAAACAGGATGTTATTGTATGTTGATTCTCTTTATAGATGAGTTTTGGTTCTTATCTAGAGGTATACTAAATCTGAAATGTGTTCTCTTGTCAGGTTTTTCAAGTACTTCCTGTTAACATTTTTGATTCAGCAAATGGCCTCAGGAATATTCAGGCTCATTGCTGCAGTTTGCAGAACAATGACCATAGCCAACACTGCTGGAACTCTCATCCTAGAAGCAACTTTCCTCTTGGGTGGCATTGTCCTTCCTAAAGGCGAGTTTCCTGAACAAAATCCTGAATTTAATTTGAAATCCTTTTTGTTTCTTGTGAGATATATCTTAAAGAGTTAAAGGGATAGTTGTATAGAAGATAACCAAAGTGTACCCATTTCTATTTTAGTTAACCATTGATCTTTTCCCTGCATAAGCCAGGTAAACAATAAAAAATTAGATAAAAACAACAAACTTCAAATAAAAATATTAATAACAATAAAATAATAATAACTATAGTACAAGGGAATACATATATGATGATGTGGTGGTAACCATGTCAGCTTTTTCTTTCTTAGATGGGAAACTAAATTAACCCATTGTTGAAGATTATCTTTAATTGAGAACTTTAAGTTGAAGTTGGTTATCGTTTAATTATACTTTTATATGCTTTTGCCATTTTTAATCTTTAAGTATTTATGATCATGGAGTTTTCATTGTTGGTCGGTTTACAATAGCAGATCACGAATTACTTGAACGTCTTAAATTTCATGAGTAACAGGTCGAATTCCGGAATGGTGGCAGTGGGCCTACTGGGTTTCACCATTAAGCTATGGTTTCAATGCCTTAACTACAAATGAACTGTTTGCTCCAAGGTGGATGAACAAAAAGGTATGTCATATCAACATTTTGTTTATGTAAATAACTAAATACCAACAGTTTGTAAGCAAATAAAAATCTGCTGGAATTCAGGGCTCCGATAACGTTACTGAACTGGGTGTAGAGGTTTTACAAAATTTTGGAGTAGAGCCTGATAGAAACTGGTTTTGGATTGGAGCAGCTGCTCTTCTGGGTTTAGCAGTCCTTTTCAACACTCTGTTTACTTTAGCTCTTGCTTATTTAGATGGTAAGTTCTGCATGGTTCTTAGTACCAAGCTAAACCTCTAACCATGTTGCATTTGACATATACATCTAGCCTTCTAATTTTGCAATACTAGCTCCTGGAAATCTACAAGCACCAACACTTGAAGATGAAGTGAAGGTGATAGAAGTTGATCATGTTTTTGACGCAAAAACCTCAAGTAAGGGATACTTTATTTATAAAAAGAAGTTTCTTCATTATGGTTGTTCTCTGATTGAATTTTTTTTCAAGGAAAAATGGTCATCACTAAGAGCCAAAATATAAATGAAGATTCAAGTCTTGAAGATGCAAATGCTGTTGCTACCAAGAGAGGGATGGTTCTTCCATTCACTCCACTTTCCATGTCATTTGACAACATAAGTTATTATGTGGATATGCCCTTGGTAAGTATAAATTACTTTTTATGCTATAATAAAATGGTTAAAAGCTGCAACATTGCATAGATTTATGAAGGCATAGATAAATGTCAAAATCTTTTATATCATTCAGCACTAAATCGTACTGTATTATTTTTAAACAGGACCCTATCTCTGTCAAATAGCTTGATTGGTTCAACGTTTAGCACATAGATGTTATCGCTACATCTTAACTCTCTGCCATTTCTGATCATTTATCAAATCCCATGTTTTGCACTAAAAAAGCTAACAGCGGGCATAATGCACATTAATTTTAATCATATAAGGGAAAATGTGGAATATATAACATGGTGCCCTGTTGACAGGCAATGAAAGAAGAAGGCGTTAAGGAGGAGAAACTCCAGTTACTTAAGGAGGTAAATGGTACATTTAGGCCAGGGGTCTTGACAGCATTGATGGGAATCAGTGGAGCCGGGAAAACGACTTTATTGGACGTTTTGTCAGGACGAAAGACTAGTGGCTACATAGAAGGCGATATCAGAATTTCTGGATTCCCAAAAGTTCAAGAAACATTCACTCGAATTTCAGGATACTGTGAACAAAATGATATCCACTCACCACAAGTCACTGTCTACGAATCTCTTGTTTTTTCGGCATTCCTCCGACTCCCCAAAGATATCAACAAAGATGAAAAGATGGTAAGAAAAGAAGCAACCACTATTTTTCTTTTTCTTCAGTTTTTTTTTTTTTTTGCATAATAAAGTAATCAAAGTATTTTCGGTCTTCAGTTTTCCAGGATAAAACTATCTCAATAAAACTCAATTTCAAAACTATTTATGATGTTAATCCATACAGTTATAGATCAGTTGAAAACGATGATGTTGCAGATAGTGTGTCAAGCTTGAGGGTTATCTTAAATCGCGAACTTTTTAAAAACATTTAAAGATTTTTTGTCGCGCAAGCAAAGTTAGTTACTTTTTTATGCAATTAACCCTTTTGGTGAAGTGATGCAACTACTTGAACTAGAGAATCTTAAGGACATGATTCATGGCTATGTCTGTTTGTAATTTCTGATCAGCTTTTTGTTGAGGAAGTAATGCAACTAGTTGAGCTAGAGAATCTTAAGGACGTGATCGTAGGGATCCCAGGGATTACAGGTTTATCAACACAACAAAGAAAGAGATTAACAATAGCAGTAGAGCTCATTGCTAATCCTTCAATAATATTCATGGATGAACCAACAACTGGACTTGATGCAAGGGCAGCAGCAATTGTTATGAGAGCAGTTAGAAACACCGTGGATACAGGGAGAACGGTTGTTTGCACTATTCATCAACCTGGTGTTGATATTTTTGAATCATTTGATGAGGTATATATGAAACAAATAATTGCATGAAAATCGTGGTAACTGTTGAATGTTTACTTTTACATTAAAAAGTATATTTTTATGAAATTGGGTACGTCTGATGACAATTTATGCAGAGTCATACCATTTTCCTGCAATTTATCCAACTAAAAACCCATAAATTTCTCTTCCTTGCTCTCTAATGGATATATTGCACTTGTTTGTTCAGTTACTCTTGTTGAAAATAGGAGGACAAGTCATTTACTCTGGACCATTGGGGCTAAAATCAGAGAAGCTGGTTGAGTATCTTGAGGTACTTCAATCATGATCCAACATATATACTCCTACAGTTTCATACATCAGTATGTGACAATTTTGATCATATACTTATGAGTTAAGTTGGTTGTATTATCCCAAACGGGTTCGATATAAATTATAAGCTGGTAAGGGGTGTGGGAGAAATGAGTCAAATGGGGTGCTAATTGGTGAAAGTCTATCCTTACTACATTCAAGCTCAACTTCATTCAGTAGCTTTAAATTAGTGTAAAACTAGTTTTTTGTAGTCATAACCAACACATTAAATTCTTTTTTATAAGAAATGATGCATTGAGAAATGTTTGTGAGTCAACCCGGCCTTTCAACTAGAACCCATTACACAACACACCTATCTTGTCGTGTCTAAGAGTAAATTAACACTAAATGAACTTAGCAGACAAGCGAACAGCTGATATTCGAGAGACAAGCTGTAGGCTAGCTCTACTAATTAACAGTGCTCATTTGGTCACTCGATGTTTGTAACAAAAATGGGCATAATAATCCAATTGCCTCCCTTCTCTATTTATAGAACTGCTAAAAATGAAATTACGTACTATACCAAAATTACTGTCTACTAACTTAGTGGCCTACTTTAACTAAGTCATGGCTTGACAACATATTCATACATGCATACATATGTCCGCACGATTAATATAACACAGAAACAAAGTTAAAGACTTCACCTATATATCATTCATTCTAGGGGATTCCTGGTGTCCCAAAAATAGCAGATGAGCAAAATCCGGCAACATGGATGCTTGAAGTGACCTCAGTTGCAGCCGAACTGCATCTTGGGATTGATTTTGCACAACATTATAACTCATCAAGCCTGTATCAGTAAGTGAGGTTTATAATTGTAAATTCATAAGTGTTTATATATGCTTCAAAGTTATAGACTTCAAACTAACACAAGTCTCTTCAAGCAGAAGAAATAGTGCTCTTGTGAAAGAATTGAGCATACCTCCTTCAGGAGCGAAGGAACTTTATTTCACAACCCGATATTCCCAGTCCATGTGGAAGCAATTCGAGTCTTGTATACAGAAACAATGGTGGAGTTATTGGAGAACTCCTGATTATAATCTTGTTAGATTTTGTTTCACTCTTTTCACTGCACTATTGGTTGGGACAATTTTCTGGAAAGTTGGTGCTAGAAGGTTAGTCATCATGAATAGGTTGTATTTGATACTGAACAAGTCGATAGCCAAAAGGGAAACTCGTCAAACATGATGAGAGTTGCCCAAGGTCATTTATAATGCATATAACCTCGTAACGTTTTATTCCAAGATTTTGATTTTAATTGCATAATATTGTTTTTTAGTCATAACTAACACATTAATTGTCTTGAAGTAATTTTAGAATGTTGACAAGAAAACACATAAATTTACTTTCGATTTCAGGGACAGCAGCACGGACTTGACAATGATTTTTGGTGGTCTATATGGTGCTGTACTGTTTGCTGGAATAAACAATGGCAACACAGTAGTGCCAATAGTGGCGTTTGAACGAATGGTATTTTATCGTGAAAGAGCTGCTGGGATGTATTCAGCCATACCATATGCCATGGCACAGGTTAGAGAACATATTCTGAAATAGGTGTTTAGCTTTGCATGTTAAAAATCAACCATTTGATTATTGCAACTTCATTACCAATTTTATTGTTTTGGATAAAACATCTTCTAATGGCTAGTTCACAGTAAAACTAACCAACCATTTCAAGATATTCTAGTGGTAGGATGCTTGAAAATTCTCAAAACAGACCCAAGTTCAATCTTGTTTTGGGTAAACATTTTGGATGGTCAGGGAGAGTGTAGGAAATGGCTAGGCTACATATATTAAAGCGTAGCTCGACTTTCGGAAAAACTGCAAAAACAGGAAATGCCTTTTAAGAAATACCAATAGTTAACTATAGCTTTTCCTTAAAACCGGTCTCTATGTGTAGGAACTTGTTTATAATTAAGAAAGATGTCTCTATATTAACCATTTTGGGTGGGAATTGGGCGTTGAGGATATATAAACAAATTTTGGTTGAAACAAGTCTTACATAAGGTGGTCTTCATAGCAATGCATAAGGTTGTAAAAATTGCTAAGCGGTATACAGTCGGTCGACTACCTAGAAGCAATTAATCAGCCTAGATGGTCATTAATCGGTTTCTAAGCGGGGACCCTAAATTATAAAGAAATTTTTTTAAAAAAAAATAAATATTAGTAATACTCTAACAAAATAAGTCAATAACCGTCAAAAAGTTTAACAAGCTTGAAGGAGAGAGTTGACGGTTGAAGGAACGTGGTAGGCAGAGGAGAATAAAAATCTTGTTCCCTTAAAACCCTAAGTAGAATTCAACTTTTTTTTAAATCAAGTCAAACCCTTTCGTTGACCGCCCAGGACCGATAATGACCACAAACGATTAATTTGACCGATCATGTGATTTCTAAGTCAGCGGGCCGCCGATAAACATCTAGGCAATGATTAATCGGCATCCCAGACTGATGCTTACAACACTGGCTGTATGTGTAGTAGTGTAAACGAACAAAATAATTCGTTCTTATATTAAATAAATGAATATAAAGGAATTTCTCTTGACCACTTACTTGGCAAATGTTAGGATTGTTTACAGCCCTAGTTACATCTAGTACGTAAGTGTCATAATATCATTAGAAATGATAACCAAACACCATTATACCGACCTTTCTCAAAACCAAAGGAAATCCCAGTGTAAATGTACCAACTTAAGAATCAAACTAGTAACCAAAAAAAGTAATTATATCTATACCACATACCAAGTCTATTATTGTCGTTGGTTCATATAAGCCGAATAACGTGATGGTTTCATATATTAAACTTAACTTCTTACGACGAAGTTTTGTTTCCTTTGCTTACAGGTAATTGTGGAAATACCTTATGTGTTTTTTCAAACCACATACTATACTCTTATTGTATATGCCATGGTGAGCTTCCAATGGACAGTGGCTAAATACTTGTGGTTCTTCTTCATTCATTTCCTTACCTTCCTCTACTTCACATACCATGGGCTGATGTCTGTGTCTCTCACACCTAATGACCAACTCGCGTCTATCCTTGCATCAGCTTTTTATTCCCTCTTTAATCTCTTCTCTGGGTTCTTCATACCCAGACCGGTAATTATTTTTCTTCAAATTTGCTCTATTTTTCAAAGATAATTTATTGAAACTATGGTAACTTTTACATTTTCCATTCTGTGAAATTTCAGAAAATTCCCAAGTGGTGGGTATGGTGTTACTGGATTTGCCCACTTGCATGGACCTTCCAAGGACTGATTGCTTCACAGTATGGTGATGTAGAGGACACCATTAAAGTGCCTGGAATGTCACATGACCCAACTATCAAGTGGTATATCCAAAGCCATTTTGGATATGAAGAACAATATTTGGGACTAGTTTCTGTGGTTTTAGTTAGTTTCACAGTGTTCTTTGCAGTTCTGTATGCATACTGCTTGAATAAATTGAACTTCCAGACAAGATAGAAAAAAGATTATCAGATTATGTACCTATTTGATATGTTTCTGTATGGTTGAGTAATTTATAGGCATAAGATAACATAAGCTATTTGTAAATAACTATCCTTTGAATACATAGTCTATGATGTTTGTGACTAACTTTAGGTTTTTCTTTTCTTCAACCCTTACGGGTTTCAAACTTCATAATGCATTTGCAGCTAAAAACAACTATGGATTGAGCTATTTCTGCACTAAAATTTTATGAATGCCTGTTATATTGGTGTGTTAAACTAACCTTCTTTATAATGCATTTTCTTCCTTTACTGCTAGGCTTGAATCCTGGACATAAGGTCTTATATTCTAGTCAATTCCGACTTATATGATTGATGATGGTGATGCTGTGCTTGTATTAATATTGAAATTGTAACTTTGCTATGTTCTCCAAAGGTGTTGGATGTAGGATGCGGAATTGCTCGATTTAAGTATCTATATGACTTGTTTTTCTTCATCATCTACTACCCAGTTTTTTAGATACTGAACTTGCATTTTGCTTAATCAGTTTTGGGCAAAATATTACTCTTATTTTATCCAAATTTTTAAGAAAAGTTTGATTTGCATTCACTGTTGCCTATTGGTTGATTTGCACCTTTTTTGGTTATATATACGTTATTAATGATAATGTTTTGACCCGTTACCTACCCACCTTGCCTTTTTTGCCGGTACTAGTTATTATGTAAATGGCGGATAGATAGGAATACATTGATTTACAAGTTCAGATTTTGTAAGAGATTATTTTATCCGTTTTCGATCCTAAGCCTTTTGCTTGTGGTATTTTTATACATAGAAAGCACATAGACTCGTTAATTTTCCAGACTTATGTTTGATATTTGCCTTTGGGTTCATTCGAAAAAGAAGGAAATGGTACCGGATGAAACAAGGTTTGTTCTAAGGGGGTGTTTGGTTCAAGTATTGTTTTTGAAGGGATTGGGATTTCAAATGGGATTGGTATTTGGTGGGATTTG
>JAUEJL010060268.1:0-18598 GCA_032274825.1 Drosophyllum lusitanicum | reverse complement strand
AATTTAGTAATTTCAAAACACTTAAAATTTAAGAGTTTAAGCAAAATGTCTAAATGCTTTATAATATAGTATAGATAGATAACTAAAAATGACAACTTTAGCAACAAAAAAAGAAAAAAGAAAAAGGATCTTGAGGGTGTATTTCATCACTCACACTATCTCATCACATTATATCAATTTGTTCTTCTGTTACATTCATCACTACTCATGGTCTAAAGATGAAGCTTGGTTATAAATATTTTGTTGTAATATATATATGTTTGTATGTATGTATGTAAATAGGAGTTTGAGCTTTATCTGTACTAAAGTTTTTGTTGCAGACTTGTTTATCCTTAAACTGTAGGACCATTATTAAAATACATCATTCTCAAGGGGTGCAAGTTGTAAATTGGGGCAGTTTCCTTTCCTCTCTCCCACCTTCCGGATGCTTCGAAGACAACCCGTATTTGTAGTTCCTAACATCACATAAGATCACAACAGCTTAAAAAACGTAGAAATTGTATTTGTGTTATGTTATCAATATATGTGTTGAACTCGATTCGTGAGCTTTGTAGAGTATTTTCGTTGAATCTGCAAACATCGAACGCAGATTTTGCACTGCTATTCAATTGAAACAAGGTTATTGCCATTAAAGATGAAGAGGAAAGACGTAGATGAACTTAACGATGGCTTCTTCGATTTCACTCTGTCTTATCCTGCTCTCAAAATCCGTCGCTTAGTAAGTACATACGTACATATACACGTACATAAATCAGTTGTGTGTGTGTGTATGATAGTGTGATAGTTATTTCGGTAAAGTAGTTTTGCTGACACTACAATTTATTGCATTCCTCTTTGCAAACTAGGATAATTTAGGGTTCGTATGGTGTAGGTGTAGACGTCGGTTAAGTTTGCTCTGTTTCAAAAGAGTTGCAGCTTGATTCATAAGGTCACCGCCGTTTTTAAGTCATTATATATTAACAATAATGTAGTTATAAGACTTATATAAGAGGTTAGTTTGAATTTGTATGTAAGTTTTAGGCTTTTCCAAGAGAAAAACAGCTTGAAATTTCATTATCTGCTACTAGTTTATGGCTATTATTTTTCACCGACACAAATCAAAAAAAATGTGTAGAATGCTTGCAACATTATTGCCATGAACAATTACTACTGTTTCTTAGGATTCCATTGTGATCAAACTCACCTATATATGTATACATATATAAGATCCTCCCATGTGTCAAACATGAGTCGTCATGTTTGTTTGAGAGTGGGTATTTTATTTTAAGTCAATAATGAGTCTTTTTGTATGTCTCTCTCCTATGTTTGTGAGAAAACACCAAACATGAGAGGATCTTTTAACCTAATTTGTTATATTGTTGTTAGGATGCTGAGATGGTCCCGATAGTTGATGAACAAGAGTCTGGGAAGCCAATGGCATTTGGAGAGTCCATGCCCTTTCAAGATGCCTTTGTTGAACAATCATTAGAAAGCAGTCCCATAGCCATGGATGAGCCGAGTTGCAGCATTCCTGGGAATGAAGAGAGGGCTATCGTTCTGTTCAATCCCCAGAACAATCTGCCTTCATTACACTCTCCACGGCGGTTCTCTTTTTCCGTTGATTCAGACTTCCTTTCAGCGTTTAAAAGTAAGTTACTTCAAGTTCGAATGATGACCCTTCTTTGTTTAATAGAGTTCCCTGATTAAGCAAATACTTCTTTCATGATGCAGATCCGGTTATTTGGTCAAATCGGTCGAATGCACCTAAATCATTGGTAGATGAAACACAGAAGCAGGATGATAATTCAGAACCAAGTAATGGATGCTTGGCAGTTGTACCCTGGGCGCCTAGCCATTCCCAACACCCTCCAACCCTGGATTTTGTGACTCCTGGTGCACACATATCGGAGATGATGGATACAGACGCCATGGATATCGAAGATAATTACCACTTTCAGCAGATGCCAAAATACCATCATGTTACAAGCGTAACCAAAGGTTTGAATCAGTGGCAGCAACATTGCATGATTCAACAGCCTCCCAGCAACCAGTCAACCCCAATCACTTTGTTTGGTAGAGGTGCTTAGGTTAGTTTTCAGAACTACTTTTCAATCTACTTATGCAGTCTGCTTAATACAATAATTTGTTGTGTTAGTAGGGGTTTCAGCAAGTAAAAATGCTATATATTTCAAGCATCAAAATGGCACTTGCCACAGACTTGTCTTCCAATGTGTTACTGAAAGTTCTTGTTTAATAGAAAGATGAAACTTCATTAAATTATGTGCTCATATGTTCACAAACAAACATCAGGATGATACATCCACGGAGGTTAGCATCCTATCATCTAAAATCTCTCACGGAGATGTTACAATAGCTAAAACTTTACCAGAGACTTTTGAGTAGATCTATATTCTTCCTGTGCAAATTCTATCAAGTACAAGTAAAATTGATTAATCCCCAAAAATATACTTCCTCTCTTCGTAAAATTTCTTCTCGCTAGCTTCCTTCTTTGCGTTTCGCTTCTGCGTAGTGAAGGTAAATTAGTGTAGAACATTCTCGTCACTATGCAATATATCCAGTACAATTAACGATCTGAATATAATCATACCTGGTATATCTCATGATTAGCTTTTATTCTCCGAGCCACAGAAGTGGTGGTGATGCTTTTCAGGCTTTCTAATGTCCTGAAAATACCCATGCTTTTGGGAACTTCGTAAGGATCTGCCACGTCCTGCAGTAAGAAATACAATGGTAATTTAGTCTTTACTAGTACTAGTTCGAGAAAATTATAACCAGGCTGAGGGCTTCATCTTACGCCGAGAGAATAGTTGCTCTCTGAAACCGATCCATGCACAACCAAAGAGATGTTAAAAGTCATAATCTGGCCAAGATCAAAATACCGAAGACTTAGATACAATTAAAGTCATAGCCAGGCACAAGTAAAACCACAGAAATCAGATATCAAAAGGCAAAATACAATACCATGTCTTTCGAGATCTCCCAAGGAGCACCAATAATGACTTCATCAACATATCGACAAGCCAAAACACTAAGACTTCGCTCATGCAGATGCATCAGTGGGAAATGTGTCCCTCGTTGTTGGCTACGTGAAATGGAAGAAAGCTTTAACTACTGGAAAAATAAAAAATGATAGATGGCGGCAAAGGGTAAAAATAGGTACTCTTTTAACTCTTTTTTGCATGCTGAATTGATAATGACCTAACCTTTGTGATTAATATGGTTTAGGATGTTTTGTGCTTATAAATCACATTTGGGAGATTTAAGGCGCATTTAACCCATTAGAAATAAAACGCAAGACAAATCAATGAATGCATAAGCAAACGGGTCAAAATTAGAAATAAAACTCAGAACAAATCAACGAATACATATGCAAATGGCTCGAAATGGACACCTCTAGTAAACCGACAAATGCCGTTAAGATGTTAGAGTAGGTACCTGACGGTTTGATCGGTATAGATGCCCACCAGTAAAAAATCTCCAAGCTGACGTGCGCTCTTCAGAATCTAGGGATACAAAACCCCTGCCTTATTAGTAATTATCATTAAGGCCACAAAGAATCCATTAGACAACTGCAAACACATTTGCTGGTGTAGCAGTTCCAACAGACCATAATAAACAGCAATAAGAGGTAAGAAAACAAGAGGCTACATACTTCAACATGTCCAGCATGAAAAAGATCAAACCCTCCATCAATGTACACGACACGAGCATTTGGTCCAGGCCCCTGAAAACCCACACACAGAAAAAAAACCTCGAATATAAATAAGAACCAATTCAAATACATTCCCAGGTATAGCGTTAACAAACCTTGGCGTTTGAGAATTGCACGATTCTTCTCGATGTAGGCAAAAAGTTGGAAGCATGTTTAAACCTCAAATGGCTTTTCGGATCTCCACCGGCTTCACTTGTTTCTTTTTCGTCCATAGATGAGAGTATCCTTCCTGCATGTTAAATTAGCAGATTCCCTTGTATCAAGACAGAAAACCCAATCTTGTAACTGTAAACTTAAGAAAGGACAGTACAAATACTGGTTTATGTCAGCAGCAGTACCTACAATGTCTGTACTTGAGACCCCTTCAGTGCGTTTGATCTGCTTGTAGCGACCGACTTTCTTTGCCAAAGCATATGCATCACTTCCATCAGGAAGCAGGCAAGGATCATCGCCATGTATGATATAGTCAATCTTATGCTCATTGAAGAGACTCTTCATAAAGTCTTCAGTAATAGCATAAGGCGCATTAGCAATGACTTCATCCACCCACTTCAGTCCACTAACAAGTGCTAGTCTTGAAAGGAATTAACTAGATTTCAGTACAGGGATATATGCTGTTAAACTAAACAAACTTTCCAGAGTCAAACTTTTACATCGCAGAACGTTAAAAAATTTCTTAGTAAGAACAGAATCGAATCAAAATAGGTACTCTTTTAAAGCTGCTCGGAAGCTGATGATGCAAGTGAAACACAATACAGTTATATATGTTCATAAAACAACATACCTCTCTTCCATAGATAAAACAGGAGGACCCTTGTTTTGTATGATTTCCTCGTCGCTTACAACTCCAACTACCAACTCATCTCCCAAAGCTTTAGCTTGTCGCAATGCATTTGCATGCCCATAATGCATAAGATCGAAACAACCATCCATGTAAACACGGACCCGTTTCTTTCCACCTTTCTTCATTTGATGATGTCCGAAAAAATGTGACATGTATGGCAGGTTTGGAAAACCAGCAATTCCGCTTAAATAACTTTTAGAAAACCCAAGCAACGCAGCCATAAGCATAATGCCACCGAATAGATGTGGGTGATAATATACCCCATCCCAGATTGAATAGTTACTGTAGTACTCCATGTTGGTCCAAACAAGGGCCTCTAGAGCCCTATTTGATGCTGTAAGAGGATGCAGGGACCCTGCAAACATCGAACCAACAAGTTTTCGCTAAGAAATTGAAACAAGTTAGTGAATTCACCAAAGAAACTTGCTGAAATATAGATGATATGGAAGTATCATAGGTAACTAGATGTAGGGATAGAAAAACCGAGACAAAACTAAAAATCCGATTTATTTGGTTCGGTTTTGGTTAGCATCTGAGAAACCGAACTGAATGGTTTAAATTTTGTTCAAACTTGATGTTTTTCTTTTATCTAATGTTGAAAATTGTTTGATTATGATTTTTTACCTATTTGATCATTTATAATTCTCTACTAGTGTATAATTGTTAAGCTAATGTTAAATACTTTAACTTTTGTTGGACTAATTCCAATATATATTGTTAAATAGGTAAGAGCTAAAAAGCATCAAAGCCGAAGAAAAACCGAAACTGAATCAAAAATTGAAAACCAGTGTGATTCGAAAACCGAAACCAAACAGTTTTGATTACCAAAACCCGAAATTTTTGGTTTTGGTTTTATACAAAAACCGAACCAAACCTACCCGTCCCGACTAGTCAGATTATAATATCTGTATTTGATCAACTAATGGATGCATTTCTGGCAGAGAGTTTAAGACTGTTACTTTGCTTAATGTTTTTAACGTAAAATAAAAGTTCAAAAAGATTCACTTAAAACTGCATATCTTTTAACAAACCATTTTATTAATAGATATCAAAATAAGAAATTCTGATGAGCAATCCAACACATCTTAGATGGGTGTTTGGGTTAGCTTATTTAGGTGGCTTATAAGCTTATTTATGCAGCTTATTAGGGAGTCTATAAGCTTCATAGGTGTTTCGCTTAAACTTAATTAACATAAATTTACTTAATTATCCTCCTAATTCTCTTTTTTTGTCCTTAATATTATGTAATCTAAACATGTAAGCATACACTTCTTTGGTAATTTCCCAATTTCAGACTGATAAGCTATAAACCGATCCGAACGCCATCTCAGCTAATAAAGCGTAAAAAATAAGCTAACCCAAACACCCCTAAAAGATTTTAGATCGTCTTATTGTAGTAAATGTAAAAATTCATCAAGTATTCAACGTGGAGTACACACACAACAAATTATTATCGGTTTCAGAACCGAATTGAAGGTGATTTCATAACAATGAGATGATCGGAAGAAGGAAACTGTACCAGATTCAGATTTTACAAGATCCAACATGAAATGTGAGGTTAGAGTGTACTAATTTTATACAATTGAGCATACAAAAACCCAAATTGCAGTGATCACAGGCTCGAGTGTTAAAAGAACGGTGATTAGCGATCCAAGTTAATATGCAAAAAACACAATTATGATCTAGAAAACCGAATGCAAAGAGATTAGAATTATACGTATGATGATTGAATCAGCGTATGGTATCTGTGATGAAATTAGGAGAAATTAACAGAATTGAAATTTGATGTCAATGATTGATTACCTTTTTTGTGTGTCGGAAATTGGAATCGGTGGCGTTTGTGTGTGTTTCTGGTAGGTGTAAAGGGGCGTGTTGTTCTTCCGTATGATAGAATTGAAGAAGAAGAAGAAGTAGAAAGATTTTTATGAGAAGAGAATAAGAAAATGACGAAATGATGATGGAAGCAGAGTTCACATGGGGCAGCGTAAGAGACACGAGGCTTTTCTTGCTGGCCTCACAGTCCAGTTGACCCGTTGTTACAAATTTAATAATAAAAACATGTTTTTTTTTCTAAAATATTTGGACAAATGAGGTGTCACTGTGTCAGGTGTGTTCTTCAGTCGGCCATGTTCTAATTTTATTATTTGTTAATTTAAATAGTGTAGAAGTTAAGTGATTTTACATTATGGATCATTTTATATATATATATACAGGGGAGGTTCAAACGAGAACTATTTTTCGTATGAGAACTACGAGAACCAATTTTGGCCGTTCATTTTGGATAATGGATTTGATGGATGAAGAGCGTGGGGGATTGAGTGTGGCAGGGTGCATTTAAGGAATTCATGGGTGGTCAATCCAATTGAAGGAGGAGGAATTGGACGGCTAAGATTGGTTCTCACGGTTCTCGTACGAAAAACAGTTCTCGTTTGAACTTTTGCCTATATATATATATATATTACATAAATAAATACAAACCAACAACACTAGTTCATAACCACTCCAGTGACATGACAGTATCTCCTCAATCTGAGGACTGAGGGTACTTATTGTGATGCAAATGATGATGACAAAAGTAGAATTTATACATAAATTTCACAAATCCAATAACGCGTCTTCAATACCATTGATTCCAAGGTGCTATATGCAACCAATGATAGCCTTCAAAGAAACAAATTTGACATGTTAATTAAAGGCTTTTTTTTGTTGAGATTTTGGAACTGTTGAGACATATGAACACAGAATTTCTTTCTAGAGCTAATATACGAAACAAAGGAACTTAAACTAAAGCTAATCTAGCAGCACTCACGATATATCCAAGTCAGATCAGTCGGGTGTTGTAGGAGCCACAACGAGAGCATTTATGGTACAACCAATGGAACGATGCAGTTCCTCTCTTCTCACAATCATTGCATAGAATGTCCTGGAAATAACCATATTTGAAATTGATCTCAACAACATGCATTTGACATAGTACTATATGTTGCAGTGAATGTGTGTGTATTATGTTCTTAACCTGAGTCCTGCCCGAATACTCCTCGGGAATCTTCTCTTCAGCTAACATTGCATCCAACATTCCAAAGTATACCTGGGAGATGATGAAAATTCAACTTGCATACGTAGTATCAACTTACATATAATATCGATTATATGTAATAGATGACTAAGTGTTGTTTCTTAAGGGCAAGAAGATTGGTGGGAAAACACAATACTGTTTTTTCTCTAGGAATTAAAACTCTATAATATGGAATTCTCACCTGCATATCCCCCAATGACTTGCTGCATATTGGGCACGTATAGTTGGAGCAAGTGTATTCCTGAAAGCAGATCAAAGAGTTCAAATCAGGGATTATTGTAGAACATAATATATTGGTATTATTGCATAAAAGAAAGAGATATAAGAAGAGATGAATACATGAAAACATGAGGAATGCATTATATGACCACATGGAAGAGCCTTTACAGGATTGCTCGATGTGAAGATATATTCATGGCAGATTGGGCAATTGCCTTCGAGACACTTCTCCCTGCAGACATGCACTGAAAGTGACCTTGCCATGCATGCGTTACAATTCATGCAATGGAAATAGTCAACTCCCAGCCCTTTCCCCACTCTACAGAGGTTACAGAACGGGCAGTGGTAGATTTGCCTGTTCATACAATTTTAAAAAGATCAACATACAGAGTCAATAACATATAATAAAAGTTTATTAGATAAATCACCTCTCATCATCAAACAGTTTGCAGATGGGGCAGTAGTATCTGGCCATAGATAAATTGTTGCAAGAGGGCGTTGAGCAAGTTGGAGAAATAGGTTGAATTATCAAGCACTTCATGCACATCATCATCGTTGTTGCTTTTCTGCATGTTGACAAAATTAAAAGAAAAAGTAAGTAACTTATATTTAAAAAGTTCATCTTCATAGAGGAAAAGTTGAAGTGTTACATGTGTACCTATCCATTACGTGATCCGTAGAATCATCATGGCAACGTCTGCAAGTATAGAGCTTGTTGCAACATGAGGCAACAAGTTTGCAGTTTCGCTTGTAATGTTCACATCCAAAAACTAATTTGTGAGAGTCACGATAAGATGGATAAGCGCCCGAAACTTCTTGATCATTATCTAGTACATTGATATCTTGTAGAGATTTCTTTTGTGTATTGATCCAACGGCTGAGGGAAAAAAGTTATTTAGATCATAAATTAGAAGAAATAAGGAAGAAAGTAAAAAATAAAAATCATTATATGAACCTCATAATCAGGTTTTGTATTATGATTGATTTCTTCTGAGGATCCAATGTTTCGTCACAATGCACTCTTCTAATTGTAGCCTCGAGTTCCTCTTGACTCAATACTAGTGAATTTACATCTCCGTTTGTGTTTGACTTGTCAAACTCACTGCACACTTTACAACTATCCACAGGCTGATTATCATTTTGGTCTTTGCTATGTTTCTTTTCTATATTGTTTTTATTACAATCTTCACAGTTCATGAACTTATGATTGATCATACTGCTTTTTAATAAATCACCCGAATGTCCACCATGAGGCAAGTACTTTGAGACGATTTCCAATGTATCTGATGCAGTTTGCACAGTTGGCTGGTCAACCTTGGGAATGTCATGATACCGCTGCATATCTTCCCACCATTCTCCTAACCATTGATCAAACATTGTGTTCTTGGTGGCCTTGCACCACAAGGAGAAGAGGGCCTTCTGTTCTTCCACTGTCAAAGATCCCATAAGCCATGGAATCATTTCTTGTAGAGTTTCTGCTTGTGTTCTACCAAGCATGCAACCTATGATCTTTTCTTGCTCCTTGAGAGACAAATGTTCTCTAAACAAAGGCCACAGCTCGATTTCTTCATGGTTCGCATGATCAGAAAGCATTTTATTCATGCATTTACACATTTCATGTAGCTTTACACATAGCTGACGATACACATCACCATCATCAGAATCTGAAAAATACAATTCAGAAATCTGGTCCAAAACATAGGAAATTCTGTTGAAGTATTCAATATCCATTTTATGATCAATGGAGTATGAATGACTACTGTTCTGGATGATTTCCTTTGCTTCCAAAGCTGGGAACGCAATTTCGTCCTCTGCATCACTGTGTATTTTGTATAAAACCCGTAGAAGATGAAAACGCCGATAAAATTCAGTGAATAAAACATCGTCTTTTTCAGCCAGGTTGACAGAAAGAGAGACTAAATGTTCCATATCCTTCTTGAGAGCTTTATGGAAGAAAAAGATGTGATCCACTGGTCTTGATTCTAGATAACGGAAGGAACTATCAGTATTGTTCTCATTAGGATATGTTGAAAAATGAGTTGCCATTTTCATTTTCTGAGGAAAGAAGACATGAAAGTTGATCCCGCTAGAATATGACGTGTCGTTCATACTACTGCTTTTAGAGGCAGCAGCAGAAGAAGAACAAGAGGTAGATACACCTTTCTTGGCCATGTTGCTGAATTGTGTGTCCAGTTGCATGTATGGTAATGAAAAATCGTTCTTCATTTGTTCAGAAAGAAAAGAAAATCTGTTCTCAAATGCTGCATGCAACTCCTTTCTGAAATTTTCAACAGATGTTTTACCAGAGTAACCAATGCGTACCCATTCGTACAAAAGGGAAGATAACGATTTAGCAACCAAAAGGCCTCCTTGCTTTATGCTATTCAAAATGGACTTTGATTCATCTTCTGATAGATGACTAGAGAACCAAGTGACTGTGCACTTGAGCAACCCAAGTGGCATCATCTCAAGACCTGTGTCCAACAACCATCGCTGCATTTCATGGCTGCAATTCACAACTATAAAAGGGAAAACCTGCCAAAAACAATACCAATTAATCGAATTTTTCATTAAAGCATAAATAGGAGACAATTTTATCTAAAGATGTGAAGAACAGTCTTACCTCAATTTCTACAAATGTCAGGTATTTACGGATCCCTGTTGCACATGTTTTAAGCTTGTCGCATAGCTTCTCCACAAAGTTTCTTTCTGACATGTCTTTTTCGTTCTTACTGTACAGCAACAACTGTAAACCTTCAATTTGACTGTCATCTAGGAACCGTTGATATGAAGGAGCTGGACAATCTTCAGCCAATTCAATGCACATTGAGTAGAAGAGTTTATCCAATGCATTGCTGAAAATTTGAAAAAATAAACAAATGGAATACCACTGTTATAACCGTAACACGATTTAAGTCAAACAGCAGTATTCAGTATATAAAAATTATTCATGCTATTGGTATATAATTTTCCCAATGAAGGATCCAGCAACTAAATTTCCCCCCGAAACCAACCGACGTGTCTGTTGGTCTTCCCGCCAAAATTAACAGACTATAACAGTTGGTGGTTTATAAAGGCAACATCTGGTCATGGCAGAATGGATCATCTTCTTCATCTGTGCCAAAATTCTGTCTCGAAGAACATAAGACGAACAAGGTATCCTGTGTTGTATGAACTTGAATTTTGCCTGAAATCCAGTTTTGTTATTCTAAGGATCATCCCAACTCTGGTTTCGTGATACCCTCAGGCAATCAGGTCGGGTTCGGGTCGTTCAGGTTCGGGTCAGTTTCTTGTCGGCCCGATTTCGACCTATTTATTTTTGTGTCAAGTTTGGGTTGTGTCATTTTTTTTCGTGTCTACCCATTTAAGCCAAATATGATCGACGAGAATTTTTTTCGTTTTTCGAATACCATTTTCGAGTACCCAATATAATTAAACACTAAATATAATTAATTTTAATTGTACGAACAACTCATTTTATTAATTTAAAAATGTTCATAAATATATAGTACATATAATTAAACACTAAATAAGTAAATATATCATTCAAATTTGATTATATTAATATAATAAAACATGGTTAATTTATATATTAATATTACGTACATTTTTTATTCAAATTTGAATAGATTAAAAATAGTTAGAAGTGAAGTTTTAATATTATTTAAAATATACTATATATATAAATAAATAAATATATTATTATTATACTTGGTTTCCCAAATTTTTATTTTGTTTCCCTCCCCTTTAATTTTGGTTTTCTCCCCAATTATACTCTCCTCTATGTTATCCCTCGATATATGTGGTTTTTTTAACTTTAAATCTTTTATTATTTATTTTAAGTGTTTTAACGTTTAAGAGTTTTGTATTTTTGTTTGTGGGTTTTATTGCCCTAAGATGTCACTCACCTATTTAAATTCACAATCTTCTTTTTAAAGTTTAAATTTTAAGCATTAAAGAAAATTTTCTAATATTAAAGTTTTACCATTAAACGGGTCATACGGGTTGTCAACTTGACCCTAACCCGACCAATTTATTTTCGTGTCAATTCGCTTTTGACCATTTCGGGTTTGTGTCGGGCTCGTGTCACTTTTTTCGTGTCGGGTTTGTCAACCCAAAAATTGCCATCCTTAGTCAAAATCACAGATTTTGGAAAGTGTTTATAGACATGATTCTTTGAATTATCGAAGCATAATTGATATTCCGTTTTTCCAAAATCTAACATATATATATATATATATATATATATATATATTGTGTATATATATTGAAAAGCAAATCTAACATATATATTACCTGTAAAATATGATGACATCAGCAAAAAACTTTAGCTGAACAATTGCAGGAACTACGCCTGAAACATTGTTTGAATCTCGAATTGAATAAATCTCTTCCACAACTTGTAGTAGATCCTTATGATATGCATTATGCCATAAACGAGCACCATCCAAAGGATTGTATTGAGCAGTTACATGAGCACGTCCATTCTCTGGCTTCATTGCATCTCCATCATGAACCTCAGATGTATATACTTCTAGTATCTTCCGGAAGTTAGCCCGTCCATTGAGGAATAGAGATCCTTTTCCATATTTATCAAAGTCCCCGGTGATGGTCTGCTCTTTTGCTTCAAGACAGGATATCACAACCTTCAAGATGGATGCCAAAATATTATGTCAGTAAATTAGTTTTAAGTTGCTTTTGGAATTCAGAGATCTAGTCAGGGTATACCTCTTGTAGAAGTAAATCCTTTGGTACAACCTCTTTAAGACATTGCAGAACATTTTCCCTTTCATCTGAAGAGAGAAAGGAATTCATCCACCGAAAGAAGTCTTCTAAAAGTAGCATAGGAACGCTACACATGAACTGCCAAACAAATGCAGCCTGTTCTTGGGCAGAGAATTGCCGCGTCAGCAAAGGAAAAATCTGTTTCATGGAAAACATTTAGCTAAATTTCATTCAATCGATGTCTTTTAAATTTGAACAATCAAGTAATTTAGGTCTACCTAATGAATGTCTGATTTCAATATATCAACACCTAGGAACAAATTTAGTCAACAAGTACACCTCAAACGCCTGTAGATTTCATTGTAGCTGCTCTATCATGCTTTCAATCTAATAGTATATATTACTAACTAAAAGTACAAAAAGGTTCTTTGAAGAACAGATTCCAGTAATAAGCTAAACAAGGGAAGTTCAATTCTAATAAATCCACATCCTTCAATTATGAAGGGGAAAAAATTAGCATTTTGTTATCTGACTCGACACTTTTTCCCTCCCACCTTAAGGGTTTATGCCATAGCCTTCTTTTCAAAAAATGAAAGTTTAAAGCTGGCAACTTTATGTCACTTATGTTTCCAACTTTAACTCAGATTTGATGTTCTTCTATTGATGACAAGGTGGTGGTAGCGATAGCAGATGATCAATAATTGAGGACACTATGTTCACTTATTGTCCTATATCAGATATGTTTTTATCTTTTAGAATGGTATTTGGATGCTTCTTATTTACAGTTCTAATGTTTTTTTGGAGGGTAATCAACAGAAAGAACAAAGATTTTAAAGCAGAAAAGGTTTTCCTTTTCTTTTACTCTTCTCTGGAAGGTGTCAATTAATAATCATAGGTTATAGATAGTTAGTTATGTCTGTTTTGACAGTTAATACTTAAATATTTTTAAAGATAGGCAAAATTGATTGTTAATATGTACATTGATCACCATTCAGCAATCACCAAGTTGTAAGAGAGATCTTTCGCTCCTCAGAGTATTTTTTGTCGTTGTTCTTTATGTAAAGAGTCAAAGATCACCACAGTCTTCATTACTCTAAAAACAAGGTTCATATAAATGCCAGAAACAAATGCTACTTATCCAAACAATTGATCTAAATCAACTTTTATACTAGCAATATCCTGCCATGGTTTTAATTTCAAAAAGGCTAATAAGAAAAGAAAATTAGAATTAGTCCATGAGATAAATTCAAGTAGATTAGGATGAAATTAGACTAACTAAATAGATGATCTTGTTTTAGTATATAGTTAATCGTCAACAGCTGATTATTTGACTCAAAATCAGTTAATTCAAACACCGTTACATTAAAAACTTACTATGGCCCTAAATCACTAATAATTAGTTCCAGAAAGTACATCTAAACACCCTCTCTGTAGATTCTAGAATCGTTGCCTTGTTGGAGGAGAGATTTGAAAAGATTGCAAGATATCGTTTTCTAGTCGCATTACCACAACCTACTGTATCTGTATGTAGTAGTCATGTAGATGGGAATCTTCTTATCCCATGAAAAAGCAACCAACAAACAAACAAGCGTTATCATGAATTAAGGTTTAAACGGAGTTACAGTAGACGTCTGTTATCGGATGATAATGAATTACAGTTACCTAGTTTTTAGAAGATAAGTCGAAAAGTTTTTTAAATACAAACGCTAGTATAAAAAAAAAAGAATAATTACCGAATAGGGTAAGAGATGGGGATCGCTTATAACCAGAAACATCAACCACTCCGCTCAATTGTCAAAACTTTTTTGCATATGTATATAAAAGTTATAGTTTTTAGTATAATTGGTCTACTTATAGACACTCTCAAATTTAAACAAAAATAACAATCGAAGTTCTAAGAGCTATAGATAAAAAAAATTGATTTTAGTTTTATAAAAATGACAATTTTGTTTTACGCATGGAAAGTTGAAACTCAATTAAAATGTAAGTATGAAAATTATGAAAAGTTAACTATAAAAACATGAGTTGTGATTACCATTTTTAAGAACTAAAATTACCCTTTTGTATTCTTATTCATTATTTATTTGAAGCTTTTCATCTTACACTAAAAATAAAAAACATGTTTAGTTGATGTGTTTTCTAAGATTTTTGTTTTACATTTTCCGATTTTAAATATTGGTACTTCTATTATCATCATATTTATTATTATTCATTTATTATTTTTATATAACTAATTAATATTATTATCACTTATTGTCATTATTATCATTAATACTATTAATTATTATTGTTGTTATTATTACTTATTATTTAAAACTAAGTAACTATTATTATTATTATTATTATTATTATTATTATTATTATTGTTGTTATTCATAATTATCATATTTTTATTAGATTATTACTAAGATTATTTATAATTTACTATTTTATTATTATTGTATTATATTTTTGAAAAAGTAAAAAAGTTGCGTAGAAAAGTATGAATTTATAGGTTGAAATGGATAGTTGTGGTGGCAACGGATTTCATTGGGTATGTGTACATATATTTTAATTATTGCTTGTACGAGGTGCTGGTGATGGAATCAACAAAGGTATGGAGGGAGCAAAATAGGTGGATACCCTCTGCAATATTAGACAACCGTTTAAAAAATGCATATATCAAGTGCTCGAACCAACCCAACCAAAGATTCAAGAACAAAGCCAACCAAATGCTTCAAAAGAAAATCCCAGTCGAAGATGTAAGAACAACCCTAAAATTAATACATTTCACAAATAACACACACCAACAAACTCATATTTGTTGTCGTTGAGATGCTCAAATCGATGCTATTTTTCAACTCTCTAACTCGTGTTGTAGTAAATGAAACTTACACTAAATCAACACACTAGCTACCATTTTACCAAGTAAACCCTAAGGCCGATATCAAAATTGTTATGAGAACCTAAGCAAATGACTACATACAACAATAACACAAACCCAAAAGCATGACAGATTGACATAGCAAAGCAATATAGTAACATCCAAATAGGGTTTCAATCATTCTTTGAAATAGCAGCAACATAGTAACATCTAGAGTGAAAGGTTGCTTAAATTCTACCTAACACAAATTAAATCAAGTACACAAATCACATGGATGAGCCTGATAGTCATAGAGCTACGAACCTAGTGTTGGTAATTTGTATTACCAATATTTTTTAAGTGTAATGAGATTAGCTTATTGACCAATTAAATCTTGATAAATATCAAACAAGGGTGGTGCGGAGTGCACACTTGTTTGACTTTATTTTGATTCAAAGTACATTGTTATTTAGGGGTGAAGCCCCTAAATGATGGGGGTCCGAGGGCAGTGCCCCTTGTGGCGGGGTCTAAGGGGTGGCAACCTAATGCATAGAAATCCGAATTTTGGTCTTCTGACTCGGTTTTTTGACCCACCCGGTTTTGACAGTTTATTTGGTGGTTTTCTAACTGCCAATGACAGTTTTCGTTAGGAAATTGGTCATCTTCTCGAATCGGAACAGAATGATCATAACAACATAATCTCAGTTCTCTGTTTGATCATATACTAGTTTTATCCGACTGAGATTTCGATTGTACCATCGAAATACTTCAATCTGAAAGTGTATACATCACGACTCTTAGTAATCCAAGCAATCGAAATTCCAGATTTCTTTCACCTAGATGGAATTAGATTGTGATAGAGCATAGCCTTTAGATCAAAGCCTCAAATCAAGAGTGATGTTGGGATAGAGCTCGATTGGGGCTAAAATGAAAACAAAATACTATCTGGGTTTTGGGGTGGCACAAATAGAGACTTATGAACTCAAATTGAAGAACACTAAAAGAAGTAGCTAGGGGTAGTGATGATGGTGGTGGACGAAATCATAGGTGGCATTGATGGTGGTCTACGACATTAGTGGGTAATCTTAGGTTACAGCTAGCTCGATTTTTGTAGCAATCAATGCCGATTAATGCTTGTGGGTGGCCGAGTGGGTGGTCGGCGGTGTTCAAGGTGGCAGTGATAGTGGATGATGACATCAGTGTGTAGTCGTAGGTTACAGCTAGCTCAGTTAGTAGTCGACGCCAATGAATGGTTGTGGGTAACCAATTGGGTGATTGGCAGTGTTTGATTGGACATCAGTGACATGTTGATAAGATTTTTCCTATAATTTTTTTGAATTGTTCATTTACACATATGGACCTCACATCTTTTTTGAACCATTCATTCATTACGTTTTATATATTGAGGTTATTTCATTTGTATTCAAAATTTGAACTCGAATGATTTATAGTCCTCCTCTGTGTGTGTGTATATATATAAGTGTAGCATTTGTATTATTATTTTTGTATTGTAATTATATATATTGACATGGAAGACAATTTAAGAGATCAGGGTTTTACTTAATATTTCAGGTATAGTATTTTCAATACGGAAGTGTGATATAACATATGTAGTGAAACCAAAAGTGATATGTTTGGTCGATCATCCATCAATAAGATATATATATATTTATGAGCGAGTGTAAGCAAGAATGAAGGAGTGTGTCATATATACATACCTGCTCTTCTTCTTTGGCCATATGCTTGCAGATGCTGGTTTGCAATGTACCAATGAAGTAAACAAGCTCTTGAAACGGCTTGGAAACGCATCTTTCTTCTTCCTTCTTCAAAACATCCAGGTAGTGGAAAATGGAGTCCAAAATATCATTTGTGCTTGTATGCTCAAGTGAATATGCAGACACCACATTCTTTACATGTACATCCAAAGCTCTAAATATAACCTGAAATTATTAGATATACGTACGTACTAGTCAAATTTTCTCATCACCTTCAGTAACCATTACTACCATTAATCAAGGCTTTATCTCATAACTATTCATTTCTAAAATTGGAGAAATTTTCCAAGTCTAGAAGTCAACCGAAGTAAAATCATCAACCAGAACAAGTTAATAAGCAAAGTGGACATAATCGTAATCTACTAGACTCGAATCGATTTCATCACATTGACCTTCATCGATGTTAATTTTGATTCCGACTGCAAACAGGAAAGAAATTAGGGGAAATTAATGAAGAGAAATTAACCTCGTCTTCCGCAACCGAGTGATACTTGTGAACAAGCTTAAGAAACTCAAGTCTGCGGCGGAGTTCCTGAATTAAGTCAAGTCCGTAGGTTCTGCGGTTCAGGGCATCTGCCGCAGTACGGCGGAGGTCAGCAAGCTCTTCACGGAGAGCATTGTGAAAGTGTACCAGTAACAGAACAGGAGCTTCACGAAGGCGGACACCAGGAATAACTGTAAGCTCGAAAACCGTCATGAGAGGATTGAGATACTCTGCGATTATATCTTCAGGCTGTGTCTCCGCCACCTCCGGAGGGGCGGAATTGCGTCATTCGGCGGCCATAAAAAGATCGACCACCGGCAAATAACGAAGAGGAGAGAGAGAAAGGGAAGTTCCGGCATGGAAATTGTGGTGAATATAACGACTCCTGCAGAGTATCGGACATCATCGCCCTGGCATTGGCCGTTCAAAGCTCCGTGCGGTATTTTTTTATTTTTTTATTTTAATTTTTTAAAATTCTGTTTTTGGAATTATTAAATTTGGTTGTTTGTGTGTGTATGTGTGATGATTGAGACGTTATACCAAACGGCCAACCCCTTCCTAATATATATTTTTGTTTTTGTTTTTTTTTTGAAGCCTTGTTGATATTTAACAGCACAAGGTTTCCACGTTTGTCTGAAGGTTTGGGTTAGAAGCGGCGTTAAACATGCTGCCCCCTCAGCCCACGCCCACTCCACTCCCCTCACGCGCCATTGTGAAACCATGAACATCTTCTTTGTTATTATAAATTCGATTTCAATTTTAATTACTTGACATTCAAATATATATATATATACACACACACACATAGAGGAGGGTTTATTTGAGAATCGTTTTTATTGCGAGAACCAATCTTAGCCGTTCATTTTGTATAATGGAATTAATGGATAAAGAGCGTGGGGTGATTGAGTGTGGCAGGGTGTA
>JAUEJL010060257.1:0-18598 GCA_032274825.1 Drosophyllum lusitanicum | reverse complement strand
TGTGTGTGTGTGTGTGGGGGGGGGGGGGGACGGGGACGGGTTTTGTTGCTCACCATTCACTAGACATGATTAACAAAACTACTAAATCATACTGTAGCTTTTCATTCTATCCAGCAACACCTATATACGTCATTCTATACACGTCTCCTCAATGTATCTAAATCCACCCATGCCTTTAGCTTATAGAACAATTAACAATCCGTCTATTTAAAAAAAATCAAGATTTATCGTTGTTCTTACCTGCCCAAAACGGTGGGACACCACAAAGCAATATGTATAAGATCACTCCAGCACTCCAGACATCCACCTCAGGACCATAGTTTCTTTTCAGTACTTCAGGAGCCATGTAGTATGGACTCCCTACAATTTCATTAAATCTTTCCCCTATACAAGATTAAAATAACTTCATTAAATGCAAATTAATAGAAACAAATCCATATCAACGCCTTATATAAAAAATATGGATATGAGGATATCTTGTGTTTAAGGTTTGTACCTGGTTTGAAGAAAACAGATAACCCAAAATCAATAGCCTTCAAGGCTGCGGTTTCTTTCTTGTTTGCAAACAAGAAATTTTCAGGTTTAAGATCACGATGCATAACGCCATGCTTGTGGCACATCTGAAATAAAATACAGAAATTGAAAACCTATCATCATTGTGAAACTGATTGTACTGCAGTTTTCACTGCAAAGGAACAACCATTCATGTGAAACAGAAAACGAAGACGCAACAATTTGTAGAAACAACAGATTTTGGTGAATTGCAGAGAGGTTAAATACAAAAAGAATCACCATTTTAGACACTGTTGGTCCAAATTCACTCATTCTTGTGAAATATCTTTTTTCTCCTTTTTTGACTATTGCTAGAATAAGAATTTGTTCAAAGTAGATGCTTTAAGTGTTATTCAATCTAAAATTATGTTCTTATATACTGTTTACCACACTAACATGTTAAGCAAAATTAGATTATGCAAGATAAATTACATGGTCAAGCTTTTCAAGTAAACTAGAATCAGATTCTCCCATGTCCCAGAATCCAAACCACAAATTCAGAGAACGAAGAGCTGCCAAGACAATAATTTGTCTTTTGCCCATTAATTCAAAATATAACCAAGGGGGTGTTTGGATGTGCAATTAAAAAATAATCATCAAACAAGCAGGTGGTTAAAGTTATAGATGATTAAGTAATTTTACATTTACATAAACCATCCCTTTTCGTTCAGAAAATTTTTACCAACTTATGCAAATCCTATTATATTTAAACCTATTTTCATAATCATAATTAGTTTTTGCAATCACTCCAAACTAATTATTGCAATAATCACTTCAGAGTTTAGAAACACCTCCAAACGGGTTAAGATCCTCTCATGTTTAGTTAAACATGATTCATCATGTTATCTCATGAACATGAGAATGGGACCTAGTGACCTACAAAGGGACCCATTATTGACTTAAAACAAGGGACACAATTTCGTGTACGTGAGAGAACATGATGGGTCATGTTTGACCACACATGAGAGGATCTTAACCCAAAACTAACACAACTTAAGGAGATCAGCCTCACCTGAATGACCTCGACGATGGTCTTAGTAACACCAGCAGCTGCTCTCTCAGTGTAGTGACCTCGAGCAACAATTCGATCAAACAATTCCCCACCCTCGCATAATTCCATAACCAAATGAACAGCATTATCGTCTTCATAAGTATCTTTCAAGCTCACAATATTGGGATGTGGTGGCAAATGCTTCATGATCTCAACTTCTCTCTTTACATCCTCAATATCCACTCTAGTTCTCAACTTCTTTTTCGATATTGACTTACAAGCGAAAACCTCACCTGTAGTTTTATCTGTACACATATAAGTAACCCCAAATTCTCCTCTACCCATCTCTTTACCAAGAACATATGTTTTCTCAATCTCATTTCCTGTTGGGTTGTCTAACACGGTGGTTTTATATCCACCATTTGCAGACGGATTAGACCCACCATAGTCTAATGAAAATGGGTTAGGTTTATTTTTCCCCGTTTTCTGCTCATCAGTAGTGGAGGGTGTAGCACAGCAATTACCCATATGACCAGACCTTCAAAATCGAATCTTCTTCTTGAGATTTATGTGTTCTAATTTCTGGTTTCCCAAAAAAGCAAAAATCTTTAAGATTTTTCAGATCTTCAATGCAAATGGGTATAAAAATTTCAGCACTTTAGAAGTCAACAACAACCGTAAACCTACTCTAAACAATCAAAATTGAAAGATCCGGAAACCTACCTTGAAACCGATCAGATCTTGTGAATCTGCAACTTAATCTTACAAGCCTGATTTGGGTTTTCCAAGAAACTCAAATCTGAGGATACCTTTTTCTGAAAAAAGTGAGGAGATGGAAGTTTGTCCCGTGATTCTTGGGAGATGAAAGTGGTGATTTATGGAAAGCGAAGGGTTTGGAGGGGTTGAAGAGTATATTGTGTGAATTGGAATAATTCAGGGTATCAAAGTTTCACCGATTAGGAGAGAGGAGAGAGGGGTCAAAATCCGACAGTTTCTACCTCATCTCATATACACCTAACTAAAACTTTAGGGCTGCTTCTTAGTTCTTAATCTGACACAGTTACACTATTTGTTTACCAAACTTATATTTACCTAACATTCCGTTCTTTAGTTTTTTTTTAAAGACAGAAATTGAAAGTAAAAAAAGGAATGGACGGTTCACTTGTGTTTTTAAGTTGGAAGTATAGAAAAGGAAATGAAGGGACGTCTTTTCTTTCTTTATTATTTTATTTTTTAAAGGAAACATTTTAAGTCAAATAACCTTTCATTTTCCTTTTATTTCATTCCCCTCTCGTCCTTTAAAAACTCAAAAACACATCAATTTACATGTTTTCTTTCATTTTCCTTCAAAAAAAACAACTCAAGAATTGAATGTAAAACTTTAATTCGAGGTAATTACAAGATAGTCATTGCCGGGGGTGTTGGGGGATATTTTTACTATCTAAGAATTTAAAGTTGAATAATGTAACTGTATGCGCTTAGAAATATTATTAATTAATATAATATGATATATAAAATATTTGTGACTAAGGAATGCTTCTAGAAGAGCATGCTTGACAAGTTGAATCAAGTGCCCTACCAAGATACTTTGAATGTTTCTAGAGAAGAGTACGTTACAAATTTGATTTCTAGAACGATAATAGTATCACTACAATTGGTTTATTAGTTGTTGATTTTTTTGTTAATATGATTATTATTTATTGGTGTACAATTTAAATTTTGATGGTTATATATCATTTTTTATAAAATTTAATTGGTTTCATAAGTATTGTCATTAAACGAACTAAGATCATTCACACATTGAAAGATTCGATCTTATTATCATTTATTATTATTTTTTTTTATCTCTGCGGATAGATATATATAAAGTAAAATAGATAAAAGACCTTCAATCTTTTTCCCCTCTTCTTTTGGAAGACATGTTTTTTTTTTCTTTTCTTTTCTTTTCTTTGACAACATTTTCATTCTTTTTATGCATACACGTTGTCATGTTCACACAACCATGTTTATTTCTCTAATGTATCAATTTCATCGTCGATGGTCATTTCTCTCGACTTCTTCAATGATTTCATCTATTGCTATCGACGACCTCTTTGACTTCTCCGTTGATTTTCTCTATCGATTTCATATATTGAATGTCCATGATCATTTTCCTCATCCCGATTCCATCTCGATTGCCAATGGTATCTCTCTTAACTTCTCTGGTATTGACGACCTCTTTGCTTTTCCTTGTCTTGATTTCATCTCTCGACTTCTTTGACATCCCAAATTCATCTTTGTGATGTTCATTTTTTGTCTACATATGTGTTTAAGCTTGAATTGAGTATGTATGTTTATGAATGAAAATGTGTGTTTAGGGTTAGGGTTATGAAAATCGACGGAATTGCTCGAAAGTTGAGAAGATAATGTAAGGTTAGAGTTATAATTATGGCTTTATGAGAATTGACAAAAAAGAAGACTTAAAAAGCTCTTTTTTTATTTATGAAAAGCAAATAATCTTCTTAGCCCTTAAAAAATATTTCATAATCATCTATTCATAGGAAGATGTCGAAAAATATGTTTTACCTCTTAAAGAATATTATTATTATTATTATTCTTGCTAAACAAAATTACTACAAAGCAGAATATTGTTTAAAGTTTAAAGACTCTTAGATCAATAATATATGTATGTATATATTTATAGGAGAATTCAAATAAAAACCATTCGTTTTGTGATAATAACGTAACTTTATGTTGGTTTTTGATCTAACGACTTGACTAGGTCCTATTAATTAATTTTATTGAAATGATAGAATAATAATAAACCAATTACTATTCTCTTTTATTTCGTTCTCTCACTTCTCACCACTCTCAACGTCTTTTATTCTATTTTGTGTTGAAATGAATCCAATTTTTAACATTATCTAACAATTCAATGTTTTCATGTTTATTGATGTTAACTTGTGAACAACATAATAAGAACACATTACCTTGTCCATATTTGTGTTCACGTGTGAACAAGAAACAAAAACAATAAAAACAATTTTTTTGAACCATATAACCATTGCTCACAATAGCAAAGTAGATATTCGCGTATGAAGCACTAAAAATATTTACATTTTCAATGATTAAAGTTTGTTTCACATGTGAAAACTTAAGAAACAAATAGTTTTTTTTAAATCCATCAAGCATATATTTATGTGTAAACTTAAGAAGATGCATATTTTTGTAAAGTAACCATCGATGTTCACATGTGAACAGTTAAAAAATAAATTCTTGTTCATATGCGACAACATAAAAAGAATATATAACCCAATAAGTAATATACGAAAGAATCCAATAAAATAGATAAAATTCTTTTCAATGATCTCTTTCATAGAAAAAAAGAAATCGGAAACCCAAATCTACAAATTGAATATGTGAATCCTTTTTTTCTTTTTGAATGGAGAATATGTGAATCTACAATAGGGTTTTTCTAAAAAAATGAATCTTTCAACGACTTAAACACCAAAACAAAATCATAAACCATAAATTTTAAAACCAAGTAGGTTTGAAATCATGAAATGCAACAAACACACGCACATACACATACACATACACATACACATACACACAGAGAGAGAAGGAGACAATTGTGTTAGTTCGATCTATTGGGTTTTGTGAATAAAAAAAATCAGATATTTTATGTAGACATAAAAAATTTCAAATTTATTTTGATTCTTTAAACCAAGTTTATTGAGATACCTTTGTTGGACTCTTCATCATAGTTTGACTTCTTGTAAAAAAAAAACATGTCAATCTTGATTTCAAACCTAAAAAATTGATTAATTTCGTCAAATTTGTGTCTTTTTCATAGTTGATATCCTCTGTTTTTTGTATTCTTACGTTGAACATAAAGTAACTTATAAATGGGGCAATCCAAGTTCCCTTTATCATTTAAAAAATCACAACTTCCTTATAAATGGAAAGAGAAAGAAAGAGAAGACGACCAGTGCACAGATTCTATAGGTTTTGTTGAAACAAGGTCTGCACAGAAATGGTTATAATTTTCAGTTTCATTTTTGCAGTTTCTTGGTTGGGGTCCGGTTTAACCGACAAGATCCCTAGGTTGAATATAAGAATGGCTGAATGTCAAAAATGCCTTATCACTGTGGTGTTTAGCCACAAATTGTATATGCTGCTACAAATAACCTGTATCAAGTCAAGATCTACATCATTTTGTTCTTAATATCGACTTTACACCACTACCCACTATTAATTTGTGAGGTTTATCGTATACAAATCCATCATATCAATGAGCTTGCTGTCTGCATAGCTGCAGATATTAATGAACTTGGAAAATCTGTTATATGTGCTATGCGTCGTTACCTCATGCAGCCAGCACCATATGGTTATACAGGTGCAAAAATTTTCAAGATCCTTTTTGGAACTTGTTTACCGACCCTTTTTGTTAATCTTTGGGTTTTTGCACATTCGAACGCTTTTTGGAGTTACTTCAACTAACTCGTCTTCTTGGATGTATTCAATGCAGTCATCAAGACTATAATCCAGTGGTGTATCAAGAACAACTGCATCAAAAACAATATTGTAGAAAGGTTTGAGACTTTGAGTTATGAACTTATGAATATGTAAAGAGGTGGCAAAGGAGGCGGGTTGGATAATGGATCATGAGTTGTGTGAAACCGAGCAAAATTTTCGAACATATTGGGTCGGGTTGGGGCGGCCCACAAACGTTTTTTTTCTTTTCTGAAATCTATAAATAATCTTTAAAAAATGGTTGCAGAAATGATGGTATACAACAGTAATCTAACTATTTTGAGGGTTCTATGCATTTGAACACAGTTTGCATGATTTTTTACCCATTTTAGCTAAAAACAAATAATTTGACCATTAGAAGATAAAATAAAACCAAAACCGATTCATTTACTCGTTATAAGAAATAAAACCGAGAAGTTTCTTACCTGATACTTCTTTATTGGACCGGACATTGGTAGCAGCTTTCTTTTTACATACGTTGAGGGCCAAGTCACCAGGTCGTTGATGAATGCCAACAATTTGACCTTTATAAACTTCTGCTCCAGGTCTAATAAACAACTGCCCTCGTTCTTGGGAACTAGCTAAAGCATAAGAGGTTGAGGTTCCATCCTCAAAAGCCACCTATATAGTTTATACAAAAATTAAATTTTACATGAAAATTGGTAAAAACTTTACAAAATATCTCACAAAAAAGTAGCCTTTTGACATCCTCATGATATTGAATAATCAGCATCATATAACCTCAGCCATAATGAAAAGTGTTGCAAGAAGCAATGTTTGGACATGCTTTGGCAGCTTGAAACTGTTATCATTACATTATCAGTTGTCTAAGTGTTTGATAATTTGGAATAATCTTGGAACTAAGAGATAAAATTGACAAAAAGAACATTCTTATACGCTAATGACATTTTATATTTTTATTTCATCAAGTCTAATAAAATCTTAAAAGGCATATTAACATTTTCTATAATTTATCATGTATAATCCAATAATTACAATTATTACATTAATATTATCGAAAGTTTGAAACCTTTTTAGAAAATACATAAAACAATTAATAATTTGAAAAACATATTGGACCATTCATACTAATTTTCTTAGACATGGGTTCAAATGGTCAATTTGTGAAAGTCTTTTACTTATTTGAAAGCAAAACCAAAATATAAAGGAAAAGTTAAATCTCACAAATGGTAGGTTGCAAAGTGAAAATAACCAAAAGAACTCTTCTTCCTCACCTATTTCATATCCATGACCCATTTCTAAAAATCACGTAAAACAACTTCATCAAGTTACTTATTGAGGAGGGAATTATATTATATGATGTGTTAAAACACATTCTGATATATTTTATGCTAAAAAGCAAAACCAAATTAGCCAAATTTAAGTTATTCATAATTTTGGTGACCCTAGAAAAATGGAGGGGCTATATGGTCGAGCATCCTGCGTTCAAAGCTGCTCTTGTAAATACGTAAACTTAGCATTTTCTTAAATAATCAGTTTTGTAGCAGTTGATATGAAACACATTAAAAAAATCAATAATTTAGTCTAAAAATGTATAATAATTGTTATCAGAATAGAATTACTTTATCTAACAAATAAAAATAGATTATTATGATTTCAACTTGCAATAATCTATTAATCAGAATTTGTACAAGAAAGATTAACTTTTGATTTACCAGGGATCCAAGATCACGAGTTGACATATCACCAGCCCAAGGCCCGTAACTATCAAAGATTGTGTTGAGAACAGCTGTTCCTCGTGAAGCTGTTAGAATTGCATTTCGGAGCCCAAGAAGCCCACGAGTCGGTATCTTGTATTTCAGTAGAGTTGTTCCTTCAGAGCTGTTTAAGAAGTATGAATTAAATTCAAAACCTTTTTTTATCCAATAAATTTAATTCAAAACATTTTATATGACATCCTTTGATAACATTAAAGACACGCAAAGAGAATATCATGCATACCCAACCCCTTGCATATCAAACATTTGCCCACGCCTTTTACCAAGAAGTTCAACAACCGCACCCATGTGTTCTTCAGGCACCTCGACAGTTGCTATCTACACATAACATATTAATGTAAAACTTAGAAGAATATCTACATACGCATTCGGGAAGTACTAGGTTTGATACTTCCTTAATTCTATTTGCTGTCCTACTTCGACTTCGAGTGTGAATATGTTCAAATTAAATTTGATATGAATACATACACTCTAAGAAAAATCTATAAACACACCAAATATAGAATAATAAATTTTATAAAATCAGAAAGAAGTGTTTAAAATTCTAAAAAATGAGGAGCAATTATATTATTAGTAAATACAAGTTTGACTTTCAGAGTCTAAGCAGGACAGGAGAGTGTAGGTGTACAAAAAAAGAAAAAAAATTAAAAATTAAAGTTTCACACTTTGAGTGTATTAATTACCTCATAAGGCTCAAGAACCTTGTCATCAACTTTTTTGTTAATTACTTTTGGAGGCCCCACCATGAACTCGTAATTTTCCCTTCGCCTAAACATGCATCATTCATTAGTAAAAAAAAGCTTACTCCATAACAAAGAATTACAAGTAAATTGAAGTGACTCACATGTTCTCTATGAGTATGGTGAGATGTAAAGTACCACGTCCACTAACAAGAAAAGTATCCGCTGTTTCACCATCTTCAACTTTCATGGCCAAGTTTCTCTCAAGCTCACGATAGAGTCTGTCTCTTAAATTTCTACTTGTAACATACTTTCCCTGAATGAGAATAAAGAAGCTTTCATATGATATTCTAAACCATAAGCTGCATGCTTATTCACAAAGCTTTACTGCTTCTTTTGAGCGGATTGGGTGAGTCGGTAATGGGCCAAAACAGGTCGGGTTGAATCATACCATTTTAAGCATGGCTCAAAAGTGGAGTGACCCGCAAACAACTTTTTGTCATTTTAAAAGAGATTCAAAATGATTATAAAATTATGTTGTTATAATAATAATCCTTTTGATATGCATAAAATTACACTTTAGTCGATTTTTGACCCTTTCCTAATTACTTTGACTTAATCCATTTGACTAGTTTAAAAGATAACACAAATCGACCCATTCATAAGTAAATGGGTCAAAAGTCAAAACTGCTAGCTATTTATAAAGCATACCGCATACATAATTTAATAAATTTTTGTTCATAACATACCTCACGACCAACAAAGGGTGACGTATTGATAGAGAACGCCATTTTTACGGTAGGTTCTTCCACACTAATGGTAGGCAATGCCTTCCCATCAACTTTATCAGCAATGGTCTCTCCAATCTGATTAAAGAAAAACAAGTAACAATTGATGATTTCAATATTTTCAGTTTTTCTTCCTGAAAAGCAAAGCAATTCAAGGAAGTAATTATAACAAGGTGAACATTGTTATAAAGATGACATAATGCCTTCAAATCTTTATTTTTGTCTACAAGGTTAAATTAATTTAGAAATGTCATATAATCACTTTTATAAGTTTTGGTAACTATCTGATTATTTGGAGTCAAAATAATCAGTTTTGGATAACCAAGTCCATACCAGTTGCAGCAAAAATGATTATCAAAAGGTCAAATAAAATTACCTACTTACCTACTTTCAAGCCTAACCTGAGAGGCCCCTACCCCCATTTCACCAGGCGTACTCATTTTTAAACATGAATGTCTTTTTTCTGGGTCATTCTATTTATGGATTATCAGATAATCAAAATTTATCGAACACTCAAGCAACTGTAAATTACAACTTCAAACAGCAAAAGCACATCCAAACACCATCTCCAACAACTCGTTTACTTATAGCTGATTTTCAAATTCTGATTATTCAAACTCACATATTTACTTTCAACATGCAATCCAAACACCCGTCAAGTAAAATAGCCTGTTGTAAATATATATTATTTACCTGAACGTCACCAACACCACACACAGCACATATGTCACCTGCCTCTACACTCTCTACAGGTGCCCTCAAAAATTTCTCAAATACAAACAATTCGCTAACTTTTCCAAATCTGCATGCATCATCTGGTGTGCATATCTGAGATTATGTGAAAAGAACATAAGAAAAACATAATTCGTTTCAAATGGTACATGAATGAAACTAATCTAAACAAGTCAATATCATATTTCCCTCAGTTAATGTAACTGCATGTTGTTCACAAGTTAATAATTGAAGTCAACTAAAACCTAAGACTTACACGAACATCCATGCCTCTACTCAAAACCCCAGCATACAACCGTCCAATAGCTATTCTTCCTTTGTGCTCATCATATTCTGTGCTCGTGACCTTCATATAATTAGATAGAAATTATTTCCCTTTACCATGTAAGCAAGAAATGCTTCCAAATAAATCATGAAAAACTTATACCCGGTAAAGCAATAAGATCAAAGTTATATAATCAAACGTCCAACTGTCATATTACGGTCTACGAGTACATGGTATAGACCCAAATTACCAAACCACTATCACAAAGGAATGCACCAACCCTTCAGGCCCAAAGTTGTTTGTAACTTTTAGTAGAAAGAAAGTGATAATTAGAACAAATTATAAAGTGACACTAACAAGCATTTGAAGTGCGCCATCTTTCTTAACACGTGGTCCAGGTATGCATCTAATTATTGTCTCAAAAAGTGGTCCAAGATCATTCGCCAAATTATCGGGAGCAAGTCCAGCCATTCCCTTTATACCACTTGCATACACCGCTTGGAAATCACACTGCAAATGATCAATAATTTGGTACCTTATGTCATGTTATTATACACATACATAAATGTGACAGCAAGCTGCTTTCAAAGTACAATTTGGTCAAATTAATCATATGACATACTTGTTCATCAGATGCATTCAGTTCAATGAAGAGCTCAAAAGTGGAGTTGATGA
The DNA here is from genome assembly GCA_032274825.1 of Drosophyllum lusitanicum. Classification (NCBI taxonomy): domain Eukaryota; kingdom Viridiplantae; phylum Streptophyta; class Magnoliopsida; order Caryophyllales; family Drosophyllaceae; genus Drosophyllum; species Drosophyllum lusitanicum. The sequence continues at coordinate 7,661 of JAUEJL010060257.1, read as the reverse complement.
CAAATTCTGGACGAGCAGACGGTCTATCAATCTTATTGACAACAACAACAACCGCATGACCAAATTCAAGAGCTTTCTTTAAAACAAATCTTGTTTGAGGCATAGGGCCCTCAACGGAATCTACCTGAAAATTAAACCACATGCTTAGATGTTAGTACTTTGTGAACAAGATGTCTTGAGACAACATTTTGGCTCGGGTTATTGTTAAACAAGAGAAAAATCGTTAAGAGTAGTTACCACTAAAAGAATTCCCTCGACCATATTGAGAACACGTTCAACTTCACCTCCAAAATCAGAATGGCCAGGAGTGTCGATAATATTCATTTTTGTATCTTTATAAGTGATAGATGTGTTTTTGCTAAGGATTGTAATTCCTCTCTCACGCTCCAAGTCATTTGAGTCCATTATTCTTTCTTCTACAACTTGATTATCACGAAATACCTGTGATAAGATCAACGAACTATTATTAGTTCGTTAACACAAGAAAGCTTGTAATCTGAACAACTATTGAATTACAACATATATAATTGCAATGTAAATGTAAGTGATTATTATGCTTACCTTTGCTTGTTTCAACATTGCATCCACCAGAGTTGTCTTTCCATGATCAACATGAGCAACAATTGCTATATTCCTTATGTCATTTCTCCTCACTAATGCTGCCTTCTTCTCTGAGGCAATAAAGTACCAAAGAAAGCTTAAAAAGTGCACCAAAACTATTCAATGCACAGATTATGATCCAAGGTAATAAACTAATAAACCCTAATTCAAATTGCAATCATTATATGTCGTGGATGATTAAAAGAAGCAAAGCAATATTGAGCAAAAATAACAATAAAACGTTAACTAAATAATTGATCAACTAACAAGATATCTATGAAAACTTCTGCCAGCTCCAAGGTACGATCGCAGATAGGCAAAATTGCCAAATTTAACTAATTACATGTCGAAGAACCTTAGAAACAATAAAATGATGATATTAAAAGCAACAATCAAAGAAACTAACGTGTATATGTGGAATTATACCAGTGGCGGTTTCAGTTGCCTCGACTTCAGAAACAGAGCATTTGATGAAATTGTGAAGCGGGTTTCTTCTTGAATGCGAGAAAGATGATAACTTGGTAGTGGAAGAGGAATAAGAAGAAGAGTTGCGACCAACAGAGAGTTGGGTTCTGAGGATAGATGAGGAAAAAGATGAGTTCCGATGATTAGGGTTAAGGGTAGGAGTGACATAATTGTGTATTCCAACAGCCATCTCCATTGCTAACTTTGTCAATCTCAGTTCAGAGTATATGAACAGAGAATGAGGGATAGCAAAATGGGATTGGAATTGAGATGAGAGGTGGTTATTGTGTTGAAATAGTTTCCGAGAAATTAGAAGAGGTGGGAGATGATTTGGAGAAAGAAGATAAAAATGTATGGCTCTGTTTCTCTCCCTCCTCGTGTCACATTGTAGAGCCAGTGTTTCAATTTGTCAGATTGGGGTTCGGCATAGTTGCTCAAGCTGCCTTTCTTTTGGGATACGGATCATGTATGGTACATTCTGTGCCTAGAGCACGCATAATGTAACCATCGGTGGTTGACCTATTAAAAATCCAATAGGGTTAAGGGTATTCGTCCCAAAAGACGCAAGGATACGGAATGGTATCTTCTATGCCTAGATTACGCATAGTGCAACTATCGGTGACCTATCAAAAATCCAATAGGGTTAAGGGTATTTGTCCCAAAAGACGTAAGGATACGGAATGGTGCCTTCTGTGCCTAGAGTACGTATAGTGCAACTATCTGTCGTTGACCTATCAACAATCCAATAGGGTTAAGGGTATTCGCCCCAAAAGACGTAAGTCTAGTTTTCGGCTATGACTAGGTTGTGAATACAGAACAAGAACTTATCACAGAACAACTTCGATACAGTAATTATAGTTCCCTGCCAACCAAGTCGGTTTCTAGCATTGGCTAGGGTTAACAAATTAATGTAATTTTAAAATATGTTCTTAAAGTATATTTTTTTTGCGTGAGAATATGTAAAGCAAGCTAGTTTCTTGAGTATGAACAACATTCTACAAACCTAAATTTAGAGATTGAATATTCTTAGTAAAAAACAATAGAAAGTGACCAGGTTCCATAAATACAATTTAAAGCTAAGTTCTATTACCCTCTTTCAATTCAACATGTTAATTTAACCGGGTTCGATCTATTACATTTACATTAAGTCCCCATTTCAATGTTGGGTTCTATGTAACGCTCCAAAGTTCAAAAGTCTTTATGACTAAGCTTTATAATTGATAAGAGGTGTTTATGAACTTAAGGGGTGAAAACCTCCAAAACGAAAGATGGTAAGTTAAGGGTTATTGATCATTTGACCAAAGTTATGTATATATAAGCAAAAAACATGGATTTTGTTCACAGTTAACACAAAGCTTTCATACTTACATGTTTGAAGTCTAGCTTAAGTTCTCTGTTGAGTTTTGAAGAAGAGAAAGCAATAACAAGTTTGAGTCTTTAATATCAGTTAATCCTACAACTAACCAAAAGGTATGTGTGATCTGTTTAGTTTTGAAGTTTTAATGGGTAAAAGTGATTCAAAAGCTTAAATCAAAGATCAAGAGTGTTTATTAATTGATATAGGTATGTTTTGAAGTGTTTGGGGTGTAGAGAAACACCCTGAGTTGTTAAAATTGATTGAAAATGGTTTTGATACTAAGAACAGCAGTTGTGTTCTTCACAAAAAGTCGCAGGTCAGTCGTGTACATGGCCTGTGTACACCGGTTTAAGATGGTGACAGGCCATGTAGTTAACATGGTCGTGTAGCATATGAGGTACACGGCCCGTGTAGCAGCTTTTACCAACCAAATTCGGTTTGGTGACTGGGTGATTCAGTGACCGGAATTCGGTCGTGTTGACCGAATTCGATCGTGAGGGGTACACGGCCCGTGTAGGCCCATTTTCAGCCTAGTTTGATCAGTTTATGATGTTTAGATTATTCTGTGGTATAGGGTGGTGCCTGGATACTTGACAGAACACTTTACTTGTTTAGCACAGTAACCAGATATGAGGTGAGTATACTATTTCCCTTGTATGAATAGCATGTAAGTATCCATGATTTATATTGTGTGATATTTTTGTTATGTGAGATAGCTATGATGCATATATATTGTAAAGCAATGGTGTATGTAATTTCACGAATTTTAAGATGTCATTAAATACTAGTTATAATATGGTTTAAAGGCTCTAAAGGAATTTGGTTTCATGTTTATAAAAGAAATAATGATATATCAAAGTCAAATTGGAAAATAAATGTTTATAAGGGTGATTATATCAATTTGATGTTATATGCTCATGAAGTACAAATGAAAGTGCACAAAATACAACTTATTAAAGCTATGAATGGTAGTAATGGAAAATGTTATAAATTATTTATTGTACAAATAAATTAGGTGAAATCTTGAGGTCTATATATGTCAAGATTGAGAACTCGAAGGGCTAGAGGTGAAAATTTGAGATATAAAATATCTCTTCCAGCCTTTTGACTCAATTGGAGTCTTCATATGGCTGGAGAAGGATTGAGAAAGATAGCAAGAGAAGGGTTTTCAAGGCAAAAGAAGAAATCAAGGGAAAACTTTGTAGCTTGTGGTGTTCTTAGTTCATATTGTGAGTTTTGACACCTAATCTACCATCAAAGCTTGGGTTTTTTAGCAAAGAAAGAGCTAACAAATTTGGATTAATGATCAAGTAAGTTTTAACTTGTAATTGTGTTTGATTTTAGCTATATATGTTGTATTTGATGGTTTATTGGTGAAAATTGTGAAAAATGGTAATAATGGGTCAAAAATTGGAAAAAGGGGTGAAATTGGGGTTTGGATCATCAAGAAATGATAAGAGATGATGTTTTAGTGTTTTGAAGTGTTATTGGAGTCTTTATAGTTGCTGCAAATGAGTTCATGTTGAAAGAATTTGGGTTGTGGTCGATTTTGGCTTGAAAACAAGCAAAATGGTTACTGTTCACGGGGTTCGCGGCGCGAACTCCCATGTTTCACGGCGCGATCCCGCAGTTCTGCACAAGGTCTTTTTCCAGGGAATTTTACGCGGCGCGAAGCACTCTGAAACCTCCAAAAATTATGTTTTGACCATGTAATTGATTGGGGATTGATTCTTATGATTATAGAAGGTTTTTATGGAGTCTTTTAAGGCCCGAAAGAGTGTCTAAGCATATAATAGAGCTTATACTATTAAGAAATCTTGCATTCGGTTAACTTATGCAAGTTGGCCTTATGTTTTGTGGTCATAGGACTATTGATCAAGTGTACGAGCTTTGGTTTTGTTAGGAAGTGATCCTCATCACTTCATCAGGTGAGTACACCCTGCGGATACCTAGTTTTGTAAAATAAAATAAGCCATCATAAATGTGTTTATTTATATGTTTGGCAATTTGGTTTAATATACTTTATTAATTAAGGACGTAGAAATTGTGTATTAATGGATATTGTGCATTTTTAATAAGAATCAAAGTGAGGCCAATACTCCATTTAGGAGAGGCCGTGTTCTTGATTATGTGTACTTGATGAATTGCTCATGATATGACACTCCATTTAGGAGTCAGTATGATCTGGTAATAACACATTTGGTTTTGAGTTAATGAATCATGTTTACACTTAGAGTGTGTTATGGGCATTGAGATTCCAAATATGATCTTGTTTGTTGAGCATTTATGCTCAAGAGCTATGAGTTATGTGATGCCTATTTTCTTTTTGATAAGCTTAAATGCTTGAGTTACTTGGCCTTTATGGCAAGTGTTTTATGTGACTCTTGTGGTATAAGTTTTAGTCTGAACTAGTGTGGTTTCTATTTCACATCCAATTGTGTTTCTAATCACTTTGGGCCTGTGTGTGGTTCAAGAGGCTGCGGCAAACAGAACCATGTGACACGTGTGTGGTATAGTTGAGGGATTTTGAAATTGGTGGAGGGGGATGATAGTACCCATTATGACCGTGTGGTTCAAGAGGCTGACGAGGAAACCGAACCAGTGTATACACGAGTGGACTTGGGGAACAGGTCATTCACTCCTGACAACCGTTGTATGGTAGAATGCTTCGTGCTTCCCCCACCTTGACGGGGAGATGTGGTTATCCCCCTTGTGCGCACGTGTTGACCGTGGCTAGCAACCATGTGGAGATACTGTGGCTCAATGGACAGACTCGCATCCTTTTGTGCTTATATGTGAATTCTATTATAGGATGTATATTGCCAAACTTGCGTTTTCCAAGATGATGACTTTGTTTTGAAAGATTAAAGTTTTTGGTTGTACTCACTAGCTATGTTTATAGCTAACTCGGTGTATTATATATTTTTTAACCGCAGGTAGATTGAAGGCCTTTGTGAGGCGGGTAGATGCCTTAGGCATAGTTTGGAATTGTTTTAGTTACCGGTAATCTTGGATTTCCTATTTGTTTGTTTATGGACGTGATATTGACTATGGTAAAACCAAAAGCTTTTGGGTCATATATGACGATGGAGTTTATTATTAAAATTTGTACTGTATTTTGTAGGAATGATGTGATTGAATTTATAATGCTTCCGCTTTTAGTTTAAGGGTTTTATATGAACCATGTTTTAAAACAAGTTTTTAAAAGTTTAAATTTAGACTTAAAATCGGGGTGTTACAAGTTGGTATCAGAGCCTGGGTTTGAGTGAATCAGGCATTCGAGTTAGTGTTTGGTCTGAAACCAGGCCGACCATTAATACAAATCCAATTGTGTTGGGAGGGTAACTTGGGTTAGGTTGAGAGTTGCTTGAGTGTCAGGTAACTCAAGTGTGTTACTAGCCTTATGTTACTAAGTTTGATTTTAGAGATGTGTTAAGTCTTACTTAATAGCCTACATTTGGGTAGTGATTTTGAAGCGGATTATACTGTTGAGTACTAAGGACAGTGATCCTTATCCAGATTGAACCCTTGAGTGGTGAAAGAAAGTTGTTAAGATTGTGTATTGACAATTACGGTTGTTAAGTATTTGGGGGAGTCCTTGGTAATGCTGTATTAGTTTAGAAGGAAAGACTTCCTTGATAATGTGTCAAATGTTTTGAGCACTAAAATGAGAAAGTAAGCTTAATTAAAGATAAGTTTCATGAATAGAAACATGTGAACATGTCGGTGAGACCCCAATATCAAAGTATTTGAAGGGTAACAAGATATGAAGGATTTTTGAAAACCTTGACTAGTTTCCCTTAGATAGAAAGGTGAAGAAGTGATAAAAGTGTTGTTTATCTTTGGTCCAAGGAGGGAGGCACCTTATGTGAAGTAACGTAGAGAAATAACTTAGTCTATAGAATAAACCCTTCAGGCGACTGCGGTTGCGGGTTTTGGATCACTAACGTTATTATTAATGAAATTATCAATTGGCGCCCTCTTATATGTCTTTAACTTGAGTATTGGTTCGTTGTTTAAGTATGAACCATACTGAAATTATTGGTTAAGTTTGTAATTGAGATTATTAGTTTCTTTTCCATCCATGTTAGACTTACTTTAGTAAGTTAGGTTATGAAAGAAACAGTGTTTCTATGTGTCCTTGAAAGAATTAAGAATCTACTTCTGACTAGCATCTTTTGAAGCTTACAGCAACATTCAAAGCAAATCATCGGATTTTTGGAGGTTTGGGTCGACTTTTGAAGCTTATTGATTCTGATCAATTCGTAAGTATTAATGGAAGGTTTGTAGCTCTATAGACTCGCATTCATCACTGAATTAAGTCTGGATTAGTCCGCGATCTTACATTGCAACAGTTTGACACGAATTGTAATTTTTGTATTTTGCGTATTTTTCAAAGTTTTGATCGAAAATGTATGTTTTTGATTGATTTTTGTTGTAAAACTGATTCCTGAGAGTAATTCGCTAGTAAACGAAGCCTGTGGAAGAAGAATTTCTCAAATTTGATCAAAATTCAAAGAAATTTGAATTTTGGAAGTTGGCGGATTGCACTGTGAAGGAACTTGCGGATTTGGACTCAAGAACAGTCGGATTTCTCAAATCCGAAGGTTTTAATCGGATTCCGACAGTTTGGTAAGTGTCGGATTTGTGATCGGATTTGAATAGGGCTACGGATTTGGAATTGAAAGAAAATTGAGGATTTGGTGGATACCGGATTTGAATTAACAAATATGAGTTCTCGGATTTGATTACTTTCGGATTTGGATTTGACTTGGTTTTCAAGTTCACGGATTTTCAAAGGTCTCGGATTTCAAGTTTTACGGATTTCAAGTCACGGATTTGATTTCTCGGATTTCGATAACATCGGATTCCAGTCTCGGTTTTTGTTATCTTCGGATTACAGATCATCGGATTTGGTCAAATTGGTTACTATCGGATTGTGTTATCGGATTTAAGTCGACTTACGGATTTTAGTCTCGGATTGTCTAGGTATACGGATTTCCAAAGGTTTTGAGGCTCTCGGATTTCCAAGATTATCGGAATTTGAAAGTTCTCGGATTTTCACATCGGATTATCAAGTTATCGGATTTGCTGTTTCATCAGATTTGGTTCAACACTTGGAAAATTCTTCAATTTTAAAACTTATCAAAGAAAAGATCCTAAAGCAAAAATGAGTACATACAGTGAAACCCTTTCATTTGGTTCTGACACAAAATCACCTGTCTTGTACAGAGGTGAG
>JAUEJL010060246.1:0-18599 GCA_032274825.1 Drosophyllum lusitanicum | reverse complement strand
TATTGTTATGATCCCACATCGGCCAAAAGTAAATTAAGTCGGTGGCTTATAAGTCTAGGTGTCCCCTCCCCCTACAATCTAGCTTTTGGGGGTGAGTTCTACACTTGGGTTTATGGCATGATATGAGCCTATTATGGGATGAGTTCGTATAAAAAAACATAACAAAAATCTTTTCAATCAGCATGTATGATTGTATTCTGAACTAAATGGAATTAAGTAACAAAAGTAATATCTCAGAATACAATTTGTAATTGTGGAAACCCGCAACCATGTAAATTTTCAAAAAGTCAAAACCAATCGCAAAATTATTGAGACGAGTTTCCACAATTACAAATTGGATTGTTTATTAAAAACAAAGTAATCTACTATATAACTATTCTCATGTAGAGATTTCAAATACAATTCTAGAAATTTTTTGTTCTTTATAACATGTTTAACCTTTTATGCCAAATGTAAATTTACTTTGTCGCTAGAAAAATTAAATATACTAGATTAGATGCCCCTGTGTTGATTTAACAAAATTATAAATATTAAGCATTAATAAAAATGTATTAAATATATAAAACACAAAAGAAATTTCGACAAACGATGTCAACACCCAGACCAGCAGCGGAAGCATTGACGTGAGGTTGAGGGCATACATGACGGAAGAAATATGGTATCGAGACATGATTGTATTTCTTGTACAACATATCGATCATTATTGTTACATTTAGGACAATAAGGTCAAATATTTATTTGTTATAATTAAAAAATATTTTAAAATGATAAAATTAAAAATTTGGTTAAATATGATATTTTGAAATGTTCATAAAGGGTTAAATGATATTTATAAATTAGGGTGGATAAATATGATATTTTAAGGTTTGAGAAGGGCATATATGAAATTTCTCTAATAATTTTGATTCAATTTTGGCTTAGAAAAGTCAAAATTGGAATTTCAATTTTAATTGAATGTATGTTGAAGATTAAGTAATTAAATTTATTTTATTAAATTAAGGGTTAGGATCATTCAATATATTTGACGCTTGTTAGTCTTTTATTTATATTAGAAGATTGTTCTACATAGCAATATAGCATATATAAAAGAAAAATAAAAGTTTTAAGTTTCACCCAAATAAAGCTTACTTGGCTCTCTTAATCATATGCTCTGGTAATGGCCCCAATACCCTCTCCATCATTGCTAAATGTTCTAAATTCTCATGTGTCTGAAACAAAGCTTCACCCTGAAAGATTACATCATGTTGTTAAAAACCAAATAAATAATATGTGATTCACTTCATAGCATGTAACCTAAAACCAGGAGAAAATAAGACAAACCGAGCATAGTTCAACAAGTATACAACCAACACTCCACATATCACATGGGTAGCTCCATCCAAGCCCTAAAATAATAATAAAAAAAATAACGCACTAATGTAAATTTTCAGCAAATTGTTTTTATAGAGAACGCTTGTTAGTATCTTATACATCACGCCATCACGGAAACGTTACCTAGAATAACTTCAGGTGCTCGATAGTGTCTTGTAGAAACGATGGAACTATGATTTTGATTATCATATGCAGTACTACCAAAATCAATCAACTTAATTTTACTTGACTTTGGCAAGCACCTGAAAACCATTTCACCTTGTGAAGTCCTCTGCAACATTTCAAGAAAATTAATTAAAATAAGAACTAATCCACCAGCGACAAAAAAGTTTAACCTTAAAAGGGCCCACCAACCTTATAGCCAGGAAGTTTTAAATAATCAGAAGAGACAAGAAGTATATTTTCCGGCTTCAAGTCAGTATGGATTAAGTGTAAACTATGCATATCTGCCAAATATGATACGTAACACAAAAATGTTATCCAAAAAAGATTATAATAGTTCTTTGTTACACCCACTAATGACCCAAAATTAAGACAATAGACACTATAACGCCAAAAAATAATCTACACACATGCTACAGCTTCCAAGAGCTGGCGTCCAATTTCCCGAACAAGATCCACAGGGAATGGGCAGTATTTATTTCTCTTTAGGAAATCAAATAAACTTGGTCCCAGCTTCTCAAACACCTGATCACCAGCGAAATGCATTCAAAGTAGGTTTTATATTTAGTGATACTCACTATGAATGAAGATCGTATCGAGAGAACAATATTAGACTAGCAATCAGCCTCGATAAACCTATGTTCTAACATGGATCACATAAACACTAAATTACCTCATCATCAAACATACAATGACAAAATACGAAAATAATTGAACAAATTTGATAAATACGTAAGAAAATGCATACAATTAAAGGATAAGCTAGTCATTAAGACACTTACTATGCATATATGATTGCGATAATCGAACCAGTTCCGGATTTGTACACAGCTGCACAAATAAAAAGTATTGCACTTAGAAAATCAACAATACCACCCATGACTATGAAACCTAACACAAGGTAAAAGAAACATACTGTAATCTGCCTTGCTCATTTTTAGCAAGTTGTTGAAGGACGTCAACTTCAATCATTGCAGCATCACGATACTTTCTTATGCTTCGAACTACCTTGATTGCTACATATTCACGGGTATGACGGTCCCAACATTCCAAAACTCGACCAAATGTGCCTACAGCACTAGCAATTTGCTGATACCCACAAAAGAAGTGTGATAAAAATATAACATTTTTGCAGACAGCAGACACTTTACTTCTAACCTTCACCCATCTTGCTAAGTATTTTATCTGAATGAGATAAAAAAAAAAGGCAATGGTCAGTTGCTGAATAAAGATAAAGACAACAAGTAAGGTGTTGGGAAAGCATGTTCTATGTTATTTTCTCTTAACATCCTCAAACTTATTATTTAAGTCTAGATTTGTGCCCCCTTTTGGTCCATACTTGTGTCTAGATCTATCATAGTTGTTTACATTAATTGTTTATAGATTTGAAACTTTACAAGAAATAATTATCCACACTATTGCAACCAAGTGCTACAACTCCAGATATGTTCGAGTACAGTTACAACAGAACAAGATATCAGTCTTGCTATCAAAACTCAAAAGAGCCAGGTTTGACGTTGAGAAAATTTTAAGTGAAGGTCCTTCATAACTACTAAAAGAGTATATCGATAAACAAGGTAAGAATTGAAACTGCTGTCCAAAGCTGTACTTGATATATGCTTCTAGCAATACCTATCATGGGTGTTGCCAAACTCACAAACACTTTAAGTGAGGGGTATGTTAGATTGTTAGTCATTTCAATACTTACTCATTTAAATGATTGTGTGGCAGCACCCACCATGGGTGCTGCTAGTTGTACACATCCTTTTTCCCAGACTTTGATTTATAGTACTTTCTATGTTGCAACTGATAGACTTTGTAATCTCAAAAAGACTATGGTGTTTGTTTAAGCTTATTTTTTTGGCTTATTAGCTTATGAGCTTATGAAAGATGCAGAACACCAAGTAGAATGGAAAGATGTTTCACTTTCAACACAGAACAATTAACCAAACACTAAATCATCATTATAATATAATAACATTGATTAGGATTCAAAGCAACAGTGTGGAAGATATAACTCACATCTTGGAGTTAAATTCTCCCCTAGGCAGTACGTATAATGCCCATCACGATCATCCTCTCTTTTTGGCGGCGAGATGTGGCGACATAACACAGGCTGCCGCACTTCAGCCTACAAAGAAAACCCCATCGTGAACCCAAAAAAAGAAAGAAAGAAACCCTAAGCCTGATGTTTCCCAACGCCCTCAAGTTAGTCTCAAACACCAACCTCTTGTTCTTCTGGGGATGCTGCGACATCCCATGTAAGACGCCGTCGTTTCGTGTTGTGTTGCTGTCCCTTTTCTTCAACCATTATAAGTCCTGACGAATCAACTGGAACCATTCAAAACCCCAGAGATCAATCGGTTTCTGCAACCAAAAACAGGTGAGCTCTTGCAACACAATAGCTCGAATTGAATTATAATATTTAGGGCTTTCTTGTCAGTAGTCAGTAGTAGGAAATGTTCAGATTTAGGGTTTGTAGCGAAGAACGAAGCAAAGTGGGGATTTTGAAGAGAGAATCGTGCACTGCCTGTCTGCCAGCTTCTTACACGTACCCCTGACTACTACTTAACCCGGTCGGACCTGGATTTGCTATATTTTGCTTTACCTCGTTAAAATTGTAAAGGGTATGTTAGTTCGAGGGATTTTGATCTAGAGATTTTACAGAATTTGTATTTGAAATCTTATGTTTGGTTGAAATAAGAACGACGAGATTGGGATTTCAAAATCCTTTAAGGAGAGGTGGTATTTCTAAATCCCTCATATGTGGGATTTCACCATTGTCGGTCACCACCGCCGTCGAAATTGTTGCCCTTCACCATCTCCGCATTCGTTGTCATCTCCTTTTGTCCATCGTCTCCGTCACTGCCCTAAGCAGCCACCGATATAACCTTCCCTGACTCCACCGTCGCCCTTTCCCGTTTCCGCCGTTGCCCTTTCCCGTCTTCGCCATTACCCTTCCTCATCTCCGCCTCCGCCTCCACCTCCACCGCTATCGCCCTTCACCGCCTCCCCCATCGCAGCCACCCTTCTCCGCCTCCGTCATCGTCACCTTTCGTCATGCCCGCCTCCGTAGTTGTCGTTGTCGTCCTCACCGTCTCTGCCTTCCCCATCTCCGAGTCAGTCAAGTTGTGAAGGTGAGTCGACTCCTCCACCATCTTTGGCCTAGAAATCCCATTGTCTTTTACATGAACCAAACAAGAGATTTGATTGGATTGGAAATCCCATGGGATTTGGAATCCTTAGTATTTCAAGTCCATGAACCAAACACCCCTAACACTTGTTCTCAAGTTTTCTTATGACTAACAGATTTTAAAAGAAATGATTCTCTTCTCTTTCATTTCTTTTTTTTTTCTTAGACTCGAGAACAGGCGTTTAAACACAATAGTCACAACCCACAGTACACGGACATCTTATGTAATAATTGTTATCATTAATAAAACAGTATTTTATCTAACAGTATCAAGAAGTGTTAATGTATTTGTTTCTTTATGAAATTTAGAGTTCAAGTACTCTCATGAACATATATGAAATTTGGAGTTCAAGTACTAAAAAACACATCATATTGTGTTTCCTTTTCTTTCCTTTCACTTTTCATCCTTAAGAAACTCGAGAACATAGCCTAAGTTACTAAGTGTACCGTCAGCATCAAGTCCATTCTTATTTTTATTTTTCAGTAATAACATATAATACTTATTAAATAAAGGGTAAATTGCATATTTGGTCCCTGTGGTTTGGTGAAACTTACATGTTTGGTTCCTATATCCGAAAACTTAAGACCCGGTCCCTGTTAACCTGCCTCCTTTGTAATTTTGGTCCCTCCTAAACTTGAAAAAACCAAAATACCTAATCCCATTGTTTTATTCATTTTCATTTCATTATTATTGATTTTTATATAATTTAATAACAGATTCAATGAATTTAATATTTTCTTTTAATAATTAATTGATTTAATATTATTTAGTAACACTTAAATAATATAAACTATATCCCCTTCATATCTCACAAATCTCTCCCCTCTCTCATCTCCATTGTCACCGGTCTACCTTCTGCAACTACCACCATCTTCTCCGGTGACTACCAAAACCTCCAATCACCAAACACATCCGCCACCCCCAAACACCTTATACACATCTCAAAGATCTTTCTCCCCTCTCAACTCCCATGCCACCAATACCAACCAAAAAATCAAAACCTAAAAAACAAACACAACTAGAATACACAAAATGGAAATCTGCACATGATCAAGAACCCTAACCCAAGCACAAATAACACTCGACAAATGGGGGGATCTACAACACCAAGAATCGGAAAATCAAAACACACACATAAAAAAGTTTGAATAAGCAAAAAGTAGAAACAAAAAATCAAAATACGCACATATGGAAAAAGAAAGAGACTAGAGTATATCGAGGGTGTGAGTGTGTAAGTGGGTGGGGGGAGAGAGAAAGAGAAAGAGTAATGAAAGGGTGTGATTGTTTGAGTTGAATTTTGTACTAAGGTTTTGTTTTTTATTGTTTGTGAATAGATTAATTATAATTTAATATTTAAACAAATTAAAATTACAAAACATTGAATAAAATTGAGTGTGAAGGGTTATTTGGTCAATTTAAATTTGGGAGGGACCAAAATTGCAAGTGAGTCAAGTCAATAGGGACTAGATTCATAAGTTTTCGATCCTAGGACCAGACACATTAGTTTTATCAAACCACATGGACCAAAATTGTAATTTACTCTAAAATAAAAAATTTCGGAGTCGTTAACGTAAGTAGAAAACGGTCCGGACGGAAACGAGGGGGCTAAAATAAACGTTAAGCCGTCAACATTGCTAACGCTATCTGCAATATTAATGATAGCGTCAAAATCCTCCTCATCGATGTAAGACCCGTTTCCTTTTTTTATAATATATATATATATATATATATGTTTATATATATATATATTTCAAAAAGTGAACACACATGCGTAATTAGAGTTTCAGAAAGGTTACAAGTACCTGTTCTTATTTACACGGTTACTAATTGTATTAAAAAAGTGTTTCAAAAGTTAGTTTTTTGTTAGATTGGAGCTATCCAATCTTCACAACGCTGGGGCTTTACTTTACCGGAACTCGAGCCACCTGAAAGAAACAACATCAACAAATATAAGCTTTCGCTTAGTGAGCATACTAATTTTAACTAAACAATAACAAGTAATACCTCCACCAATTACTGCAAGCCATACTAACCGTATAGCAAGGATACACACCACAATTCATCATACACACATTATAAAGAAAGTAGTATACTCACCTTAGTATCCAATAAGGTCCTATAACGGTCCAAAGTCGATTATAAATTAACGGATACGCCAATGACTTGTTTCTACAGTTAACATACCAATAATATATTAATCACATAACACTACTGAATAGCTGAAAACTGGACAGCTTATAGGCACGCCCGTACCCTCCTTAAGTACACCCGTGCCTACCCCTGGCCTGCAACAAAACGACGACCAATCGACTATTTTTCTAGCCAAAAATTGCCAAAATCAAACACAAGTGTTTCCGGCACTTGTTTACAGCTCTAACACTACTCCAAACACTAAAACAACAACAACAAAACTATTTTGATCATCCTATGATCAAAACTCAAGAACACAATCATATTTGACCCATTTGAACTTGAAATCTATAAAGCCATTCATACCTTGTGCTTATAAGGACCGATATAATGCTAGGTTGATGTTAGTTTGCTTTTTTGATGATCAAAGTTCAAAGGAATATTTGGCCAGCCTCTAGTGGCATGTATGTATGTATGTATGTATGTATGTATGTGTAGTGTTCAAACAAGGAGCCTTATATATATTCAAGTATCATTTAATGACAAAACAACCCATGCACTTAATTCACTTTTATTTTGGCAGATTTAACCCCCTAGTTATATAAACACCTTTTAATATCAATAGGCAACTCATGATTTATAACACTTAATTATTTATATTTATTTAGGAAAGTTTCAAACCTTAGTGTGTTACAACTGATCATAAATTTTTCCAAGTTTAAAGTTGAAAGTAGCAAAAAAACCACAAATCCTCAAATTTGTGGAACCTCTACATCTGAAACCGAAAAAAGTCCAAAAATCTCATCCAGTAACATCGAAATCTCTAATTGTGTATGCCGCCACCTTCGTATCGCACTGATATCGCATTTATTAGTTATATAGTTTACGCGATATCTGTTTATTTTTAGCCATTTATTATGCGAAATTGGACAAATAGGTGCTCTTTACCTTTGTTTATCATTTTCAGGCTAAGAAGACGAAAGACGAAGTTGTTTGAAGCTTAAAGGAGGAAAAACCAAGAAAAAATCAAGAAAAAGATTAAAAGATGACAATCAAGAAAAAATATAAAAGTTTGTGAAATTCAGAGGATCACGACGCGTCCAAACACTCATCGCGCCGGTTCAAAGTTCAAATTAAAAGGGATAACGTGATAACTATCAAGATCGCGACACGTCCATGTGCATGTCGCGACGCGACCGGCTTAGTTTTCCATATCTATTTAAACCAACTTCTAGGTCGGTTGGGAACTCTTCTGCCCGACTTTTATACACATTATACTTCCAAGAACACCCCAGAGGCGGCTTGAAGCAGTTTGGAGGTTAGGGTTTGAAGATCGTGACTTAAAGAGTGAATATTCAAGGCTTTAATCATTGCTTTCATCCCGGTTTTTCTTTTTAATCTTACATTTATGTTTTTAAACGAATTAGGTATGTCTAGTATGTTGATTATGGGCCGAGTTACTGTTGTTCTCCCTATAGGAGATGTAACCTTGTTAAAGTCATTTAATTTCAATGAATTAGGGTATTTTATGTCATATATTCATCTTGTAAAGCTTAATCAAAGATCTATATGTATTAAAGATTCTGACTTTGGTGTTTATAAACCGAGCTTTCATAAATTAGAGGACCAATTTATTTGTGAGGCTTGAATCTTGATTATCTAGGACCAATGGGTAATTTTGACTAGTGATTGACCAATCCTAGGGTTAAACTACTAAAGATAGAAACTTTAATGTGCGTGCAATTACATATGATGACCTTTATATGTTAATTGAATGATTGGATAAAAACAATCATAAAAGGTTAAAGGTTAAGTCTTTCTTGATTCGAACTAAATAGACTAATTGTGCTTTTAATTAATCTCTTAACCATAGGGTTAGTAAATGACATGATTATAGGGTTAGATAATCTGATCATAAGTCTAATTACAATATAAATCGGTAAATAATGTTTAAAATATCCATTGCATATATTTAATTGAAATTGATTAACTTGAAACTGTGAAATCGAGTCAAGGGGAGGAAAGTCTTCATTCTGATAATTTAATCTAATTTGATAAAGTTGTTTGTTTATAGTTTCTTTGAGTTGCTTCGGTGTTTTCATAGATTGTGAGCGGTTTAATTTAGTTGAGTAGTTGATAACAAGTGAAAATCCAAAAATTCCCCTTTTTGTTGCTTAATTTGCTTTTTAGTGTTTTTATTATATTAATATTTAATTAGTAGAGTTATATTAAAAAACATACTCGTTCCCAAGTGTTCAACACCCGTACTTAGTGTAATTAAACTATAAATGGTTAAGTCATCTCACCTATCTGTATCATATTGGTACTAAATAATTTGGATTTTATAAATTTAAAACTAGTACGTAAAAAGCACATCACTCACTATTGTGATAGCCAGTGATTAATCAAAGGAACCATGAACGATGAACTTTTGGAGAAAAAAACATTAAAAAGAGAAACAAGTAGAAAGAAATATCTCTACTACTATATAAAACATTTATACCATATTTTTAAGACTAAGGTAATGTTTGATTGTAACTTAATAAGCTTAATATGAAAATAGCTTATTTTACTAAGCTATAATATGGGTGTTTGTTTTTTCACTTAATTGATAAAGTTGTTTGAATATAAAAAACTATGAAATGTGAGATCTCTATATTAAGTCCATTTACAACTTATTTCAGACAAACCTCATTTAGATATTCAGATAGAACTTAATACAAAAATAAAACAAACAAGTCGTAAATTATAAGTTAACTAATACAACCTTATTGTACAATAAAATTTTAAACTAAATCTGGATTGAATTTAATATGTAATAAATCATACAAATAAGTTACAAAATTTTTAAACTAAAAGTTATTATTAATCAAGATTTTAATTACTAACAAAATTTAATATGTAATTTACATACATACATGATACATATATAGTATTATATTTATGTTTTTAATTTTAATGGTCTTTTTAATTTTAATGGTCCCATCATTCCCGTCACCGAAGTGAACGGTCCAATCATTCCCGTCACCGAAGTAAACGGTCCAATCATTCCCGTCACCGAAGTGAACGGTCCAATCATTCCCGTCACCGAAGTGAACGGTCCAATCGTTAGGCAAAGCATAGCGAATCATCGATTCATCAATTCATAAGTTCATCAAATCATTTAACACACAACACGTCAATCACATATATCATTAGGTCTAGATAGTAAGTAAGAATACTCACCTGTCTGCAGTCTTAGTTTCTCAATAAACAGCTAGTAACGGATTGCTCGGCTACGAGTCCAAAGTACAACCTACAGTGCACGTGGTCGTATCAAATTTCAAATATCCAAAGTCGGACCATATACCTCGACCGAAAGTCGGACCTCACATTCTCAACTAAAGGTCGGACCACTACAAAGGTTCCAAAGGTCGGACTAGCTGTTATTCATGTTAAGTCGCATAGAACCCCTATTTATACATATGTCGCATGGGTATGTATATATAAAGTCGCATGGAAGGGTGTTTGGTATGAAAGTCGCATGATGGTGCGTATATAGGAAAGTCGCATGGTGGCTTTCAAGGGAGTGTCGCATGGGGTAACAAGTGAAAGTCGCATGAGGTAACAAGTGTAAAGTCGCATGGGGTAACAAGTGAAAGTCGCATGAGGTAAGAAGTGTAAAGTCGCATGGGGTAACAAGTGTAAGTCGCATGAGGTTCAGGGGGAATGTCGCGTGGTTTACAAGTATAAGGTCGCATGGGGTTTATATATAAAAGTCGCATGGGTGATATGTGTGTATATGAAAGTCGCATAGCATGGATGGGTGAAAGTCGCATGGGGTAGTTTGTTCATTAAGTCGCATGGTTAAGTTTCAGTGAAGGTCGCATGGCATAGGGAGTCATCCCTGTCAGTTCACATTTTCATCTTACAGGCTCCATGGCCAAAATCAAGTTCTTTCAAAACTCAACCAATTCATTTTATTTTTGTTACAAAACATTTCTCCATTCATTTGAACACTTCCTTCAAGATATAATCATGTTTCATCAAGTATTAAGGGTTCACATCTCCATTCTTTTCTCTGGTTCTTTCATAAACCCAAAACCCCAAAAACCCAGATCATAACTCATTCTATCATCATTCAAACAAGATAAAATTGATACCTACAATATCATACTGAGGTAGAAAACATTACCTGATGATTCTCTTAACAATTCCTCAAGTCCACAAATGATTCTTGGTGCCTTCTTCCTCTGCTCCTCGGGAGAGTTTTTTTTTACACACACAACACACACTGGTTTTCTTTGAATGAATGAAACAGTAACCAAGTGTTAGGGGTTGTGCCCTAAACCCCTTTATATACTTTCCTTTAAGAGGCCTAAGCCCAACTTTTAATTCAATAAGCCCAATAGTGCTTAACCCAATGAATTATTTACATTAGTCCATTTAACCAACTATTTATCAAAGCCCAAATAAATAAATTTAGTCCATAATTAAATCCATAAATCAATACTATAATCATTTCCTCAATAAAATATTCTTTTATTTATTTTTAAAAGTTCAGATATTACACTCTCTCTATATAAAACATTTATCAGGAAGAGTTACTCTTCAATTACAACAACTCTTCTATTAGATGTTATATATTTTAAGCTGCAATTTGTTAACATAAATTGTGTTTGGCGGATTGGCAACCATGACAACATTTAAAGTGTTAGACCTGATGTTTGAACCTTGAAGAATGCATATACATTTTTTTAGACGATCAAACCACATGATGCCTATTTTTCTTTTTCATTTAATTTAATTATTATATTTTATAATATTTAAATAATTAATTTATTTGTTTTTCATTTTTCTTTTATAACTTTTAAGAAATAATGTCTCGTCTAAATATGATTATATATTTAGATCGTCTAAGCTTTTATCTACACTTTGATAGTTTGATATAAACTTTATCATAATAAGAATTTATTTGAAAATATATATTTTTAAAATCATACAAAAAAAAAAAAATCCTTTTTTAGAGATATATACGAAGTACTTGAATTGTGTCTAGCTGCAACGAGCGGGTATCCCTAACTCGTTAATGAACAAGTGTGCAGGCAATTAGTTATTTTGTTTCAAAGTTAATTTTGCGACCTGTTTTTAGAGAGAAAAACAAACACATAGAACCATGATTTATTACAAACATCTAACCAAATGCGAATGATGTGTGTTACGTATTGTGGAAAACCCGTTAGGGTGTATTGCATTCATCAATCATAATATATAAACACAGTATTTACACAAGGGGCCCTACACTATACATAAAAGACAATTATAAATTATTATTATTTAACAGTTGGATCTATTATTGTATTGAAAAAAGGTAGAGGTGATTTTCACCTACATATTGCATGTTGTACTATGTATCTCATATAAAATTATATATGTTATGATACAAATCAAGGATAACAGCGACCGATCGATAAAGACTGTTTTCTAGCCACCAAATTAACTTAATTGATGTGTATAGAAAATGATCGATCATATACATATAACGCGTACTGTGGAATCTTCAATTCGTCGTTTTTCATTTTAAGTAACATATATTTTTATCGAAATAAAATAAAGATTTTAAACAAGGGTACGGTGGGTCATGTGTCTTCTAACCAAACAATCCAAGAGGCTAATTATTATAAATCTTGTTAATTAGTGTGAAATATGTTGAGAAATTTTAACGAATCAATGTAATCAACTTGGATAATCATTTGGATCGTGTATAAATACTTTACAAAAGTAATTACCCTTCACTATAATTATGTTGAATATGATCCGAACTTGACCAAATGAACTCTTAGCCAATTTACTTCATGAATTGAGTTAGGACTCTAATTAATATTAGAGTTGTTTTTTATTTTATATATGTTGAGGATGCCGTGAGACAACATAATTTTAGAGAGATATCATAATCTCATAAAATTCTTGGTTCTTTTCCATTCGTACGGCTCTACGGCGTATGTCAAAACCAAGATTTCTTTTGTAGCTTTTGTTAGTTATTCGCAGATTTAGGTTACATTTTAGTTATTTACGTCATTGTAATCTCTTCATATTTTTCCTATATAGTTATATAATCGGTTGTGCCCGCTGTTTCTTCCCATAAAGTGTTTTTCCACGTTAAATCTTGGTGTTCTCGTTGTTTTTACTTATCCGTATTTCGTTTCCATGTTTTTTGATATATTTGTTTTACAACAGATTCGGGTTTCACGAGATATTACTTAGGGATAATCCAAATATTTCCATCTCTTGTTTCTATGTAAGAACCGAGGAAATAAACCCCGAGAATCTATATATCAATTGTTCTTTAAAGATCAAAAATCGAAAATAACTACCAACCTACCAACAGAAATGTTATTTCCGCAAGAAAAATATAGTTCGCGTCTTTCGGATGCACCGAGTATAATAAAAATACCATCTGGGTCGCGTCTTTCGGATGCACTGAGTATAATAAAAATATCGTTTGGATCGCATCTTTCGGATACATCGAGTATAATAAAAATATGTGGCAGCCTCCCATCGACCCCCGCTTGCTCACTTGGGAGCGGGACTCCAACAAGGAGGCTGCCGCCATGGCCCCACCCCCTCTCGATATTCAATCAACTAAAACGAGAGTGCACTCAACACCTCATAAACTCGTATTAGTTTATCTTGAAAACGCTTTTGGTCTTCAGTAAATCACAATTAACTAAAATATAGTTGATGACACTAAAATTACCAACAAAATCTAATTAATTAAAATGTTTCATAAAATATGTTGAAACATCTATTAATTTATCTATCTATCTATCTATCCTATATGGACCAATGAGTTCAAGTCCCGCATAATACATGCAAAATTAAAGTAAATTTAGGATTCAGTTAAAAAAAATATCGTAAGTACATGTAATGTAGTAGCTAGCTAGCATATTAAGATAGAAGGAATCCAATCCCAGAAAGGAAGACTTGATCGATATTCATTGTACGTGAAAGGATTATTAGACCAATCTTTTTCAAAGAATACCAAAGACTCGATATGCTTTCTATCTTTATATATCTATCACCCAATCTATGAATAACATTTAATTAATCATAATTTTAATTCTAAGACATGACTAATCGTATCTTATTCCGTTAATCATATATATGTACTTCCCGGTACTTCTTGATCAACATCCATAAACTGTTCCAATCGATCTCTAAGAATATGAATATAGATAGATAGATAGATAGATAGATAGATAGATACGAAACGTGTTTTATTTGCGAAAACTACAAGAAAGATTTTGAATCGTTTGATCGAGTAATCAATAGCTATGATGCCTCGTGGCATTTTTGTAATTAACACTAAATTAGATGGTTTCTTAAATTAACCAAAGGGTAGAAAGAAGATTTGATACACAATATTCTCTCATTTCTCTTCTACTTAATTAAAACCATAGCCCGCAGCCTCCCATCGGCCAAAAATAAGAAAACCTAATCTCCTCATCATTATCTCTCTCTACGCCATTACCGCCACCCCTTCTTCACCTTTGAGTTACCAGCCACCACTCCGTTGTCTAACACGACTTTCAAAGTCACCGATGAGCACCATCATGTTTATCCACCGTGCAATACTGTTGTCCCTTTTCTTCTGTCTCTGTTACAGCCGAAAATTGTCGCCGACGATGGCCTAAATCGAGAACTATGTAGTATTATATATAATTATAATCATACCGTAAATTGTACGTAAAGAAAGTATATTTGGATATATTAATCCACAAGAACTACGTATAGAGAGTGATCGAAAATTTATGGACTGATTAATTGATTAATTTCCAGCTAGAAACCATAATGAATATACATGGAGGGTACTCGCGTATGATCATATGGATGAAAAGTATAAGATTAATTGACTAATTAATTAAACTTTGGTGAGTACAATAAACTAGCCATTGCTTCTTGCAGCCATTCTTCCTCTTCATCATAATCTTGCTTTATCTGCATGCATTAACATTCAAATCAATATATAATTGGTTCTTTACTATAATAAGCATGCAATAATGAATACAGATATTTTATTTAAATACCAGAAAATTGTTGGTATATAGGTTTTGAATGTCTTCTTCATAAGAATTATTATTAGTGCTGATGCTGGGAAGCACTTGATCTTCACAAGGTTGATGATGATCATGATGGTGATCATTGTTGTTCTTTGCAAACCTTCCTCGGACTCGTATTCGCTTGTCTGCTAATGTCTTTCGACATTCATACTACAAGATCATTCATCGCAAATTTAATAAATATTTGTCCGCAATTAATCTAGCTTAAATTGGCCGGGTTGTATTAATTAACCACATATACCTTAATGGTCTTATTAAAGTTTCTTTGGTTTCTCTTCTTGAGATACTTCATGATCTTGTCCTTCCTTTCTTCTGTGGAATACCTCCCGATCTTCAATGTCGTCGTCGGTTCTTCGATTTCTTTTCTTGTTTTTTGGCTCTCGGCTTCCTTCACAATTAACACATTTAAAACAGCAAATTATACATTAGTAAAGTGTAATGTTGGTTCTTCGATTCCTTTACTTAATTTTGTTCCTTTATAGATAAAAAGTGTAGATTTAAGAGTAAGTTGTCTGTGGATTTCACTTTTCAAACAATAGTAAAGTTGTGGCTAATTAATTAGCCAGATTACAAATTGATTAACATAAATTTGACTTTAAATTAAGGAGAAAGTTTCTTGAAATTTAATTTAACTAAAGCTAATCAATAGTATTTGTTGCATATTATAAAATGTTGCATGCAAGATCAAAATTAGCAAAAACTAATTAATGAAAAAGATATTAATTAATTAAAGAATTAATTTGCATGCATAGCATAGCATAGCATACGTACCCAATTATTAGTTGCAGTTGCAGTGGGATAATTAGAGGACCATGATGAGTTGGTGGCATAGCCATCGGAGTTACAAAAATACTCATGATCCTGTTCAACTTTCTGATAGTCATTATGAGCTCCTCCGGCGAGAATATTAACATTGCTAGTGAATTGGCCGGTGGGTGAAGTGGGAACCACCATTTCTTGAAGAACCCCAAATCTCTCCGTCGGGATAATTAATGTACTACTACTCTTATTCCATGATGGTATAGTGATGTCATACTCCGGTGGCATTAACGTAGTGATCATACCATAATTGTAATTGTCGAAGAAATATTTACCGGATGAAGTAGTAGTAGTAGTAGTCATGTCATCATCATACCACAATGGAATTTGTGGGGAGGTCGCCGGAGTTTGAATGTCGCCGCCGGAGGAGGAGGAGAAGCTGTGAACCTGCTTAGAGATAAAGGCCATTGATTATTTTAAGGGTGTGGGTGTGGTTTTCCGGCCGGTGGCACACTAATAACTAATTAATTGAGAGTGATCGATGCATGGGGGGAAGCATTTATATATAGAGAAGGCATCAAGGGAAAGACATCCCGCGGCTTTGAAGGAAGATCAAAGATGTAGTAGTGGACCCATGCCAAGCATTTTTGTACAACTTTTTTTTTTTTTAGAGAATAAATTTATGTGAGTCAAAACTCTAGCGATCACCTTTCCCTGTTGCAATCTAATAATATATTGAATTAAGTGTTTTTTTTTCCAACTATTTGAGTTTGGGGTCCTCAATTAAGCTCCATTACATCGACCACAACACCGCGTTTGCTTTACACTCCTACTACACAACCATCACACACCCCGTACACTCAAAAATTACACTAAATTCTAGGACCCCTGTGAAGTTTCCAACTTTTAAACCTGTCTATTATGTGCTAATTTTACGAACAAAATAGCTCAGAGGTGCTTAATTTCTAGGTAAAAAGGGGTCGGCTTTGATTTTACGCACACAAGTTTTTGATTTTTGGTTGAAGGTTCATAATCGCCGATATGGAAATCTTGATTAAGAAGATAGCAATTTTATCTATCCCTTTTTAGAGATATCTTATTACTTTATTAGTGCAGGTTTGATGAATTGAAGCTCCTGATGAATGTGCTTAATTGTTAATATTTTTTTGCTAAACGTGTATGTATTATTTTCAAATGTTTTAAAATTTTATCAATTAATAATGTTAGATACTTGATGTTTTCAATTTTTTATATATTATTTTAAAAGATTCTACGTTATTAAAACAATGTTTGTGTTGCACGTTTTTAAAGTCAAGACAAAATTAATTGTGGTATTACAAGTTATATAAAATTATCTCATTTCAAACCTAAAAAGTAAAATCTATTTAAATTTTTCAATATTGAGAACACATAATAATATATATTAGACAATTTACATCAAACTTTATCCATCTATACATATTTTACTAATATATGCATCGTACTTTAAAAAATATAATATGATGTATTAAAGTTTAATAATTAATTTGTAGTATAATTTAGTGACATACAATAAGAAAAAAAATTTAAGTTTGAAACAGTTATATTTTAAACAAAAAAAGTTAATTATACTTGAAAAGAGAGTCCAAAATTTTTTTAACATCAAAATGTAAGTTACATTCCCAAATGATTTTTTAACTTTCAAACTTTTAGTAAACGTTTTAACCCTTTGAACTTGTTACACCTTAGTATTTTAGCCACTCTTAAAAATGATTTAACACTTGGTTGTTTTAATCATTGTTTTAATTCTCAAATTTGTTGCAACTATTTGTTATAATCATTTAACCTCCTTCAAAAATCTACTTAAAATCTGCAACAACCTTGATGAAAACTCCTCACTGTGTGCTTGTGCGATTAAGAACCTCTAACGATCAATAAATGTTTTTTGAGTTATGGTTTGTGTGTATGTTCAGTTAGATGAAACCTCCAATGATAAAAAAACACTTACAAATTAACCAATGATCTAGTTGTCTATGTATGTATGTATGTATGCGTGATTCGAAATCTCTGATAATCAACTAAATGAGTTCTCATTGTGTGTGTATGGTCAGTTAAGTCAAACCCTGACTATTGGAACTTTCGCAAAGCAACGTTCAATAGTGAACAAGTGTTGATTAAATCAAACTTTGGAATTAAAACATTCATAAAATGTAATTTCGGGGTTAAAATATCCACTATATATATTAAACCTTATGTTCACTAAAAAATTATAAGTTAAACCATTTTAAAATACAATATTTAAATTGAAAACCATAATTTAGTTTAGATATAATAATAAATTATGTATGGTTAAATAAATTTTAATTTAATTTAATCTAATAATGTGAAATATATAAAATTGAAATTAAAAGTTTTGGGAGAAGATAGAAGATCCGATTGGATTTGCAACATATATTGAACAAGAAATTAATGAATAGGATTCCAAGAAATAAAGAGTGAAGACTAGTTTGGAAACGCAGTGACTAGTGAGCATGAGCCACACGCACTCCCCCACTCACACCGCCTTATGTTTGAAAGGATATCTGACCTACTACTAGACCTAGAATCTAGCACGTGCCCTATCCACCCCCACCCACTTACCTTACCTTATTACTTCTTTCTTTCTGCGCTGTCTTGTTAGGCCATCAGTATGGCTTTCCCTTTTCTCTTTCCAACCTCAATATCACATCAGCGTCGTAACAGCTTTTTTTACTTTTATTTTTCAATCTAAATCAACCACAAACTCTAGTATAGCCTCTCCCAAATCAACTCAAACTTTTTCCCATTTTTTTTAATTTATTTAATTACATATTTATATATTTAACAAATTCAAATATTTAAACAATTCTATAAAAAATAAAAATAT
>JAUEJL010060235.1:0-18602 GCA_032274825.1 Drosophyllum lusitanicum | reverse complement strand
AAAATTCTTATTCCTATGGATTCCTAGACTTGAATAAATCAAACCCTATAAATTAATTGCACTAACATCAAGTTTTTCATTATCAATTTGTCATCTTGTTCTCGGTTTTCATCCCAACATCGACAGCCCCAAAACAGTTGATTTACGCCCTATTGATGCATCTAAAAAACGATTTTCACGAATGGAAGATGAATAGATTGTGTTTTGCTTATGTCCTTCCTCCTCTTAGCTCTCGGTCGACGCAAATGCTCACGCACAACAGAACAAGATGGTGTAGTAGGCTAGAGTTTAATTAGGGTTATGGACCATGGGCTTACTTTCCTAATTTAAGTCTTATGGGCCCAATACACATAGCAATTGAGTCTAGGTATCAATTCTTTGGCCCAACACAATGACCATTAGTCTACCAATTTTAATACTTATAGAATTTAATCATCACTTAACAAAAAAAATACATGATCCCTATTTGTCACTTCTTAGGCCCAATAAATAAACGTTAGTATAAACCACTAAAATATTTACTTCCAAATTAGAAGAATTAATGCCCAAAATATTTAATAAGTAAATATGTTACAACTTAAAAAAGGGTATTACAGATTAGGGGTTTGACGTAGATCTGCAAAACGATGAAGGCTTTGATGAAGATCTAAAAGAATGATGAAGAATGCGATTAGGGTTTCTTGTGTCGGGTTCAAACAACCGCCGCCACCATCGCCTTGCGTTTAGGGTTTCTTGTATCGGGTTCAAACAACCGCTGCCTTCATCACCTTTGCAATTAGGGTTTAAAATTCACAGGTATCTCTCTCTCTCCATTCAGATCTGGTGCAATTTTGGTATAGATGCGCTGGTGTATGTTTGGGGCTTGAATGTTCTACTTTTGATTTTCGATTTCAATGTATGATTTTGTTACTGATTTAAGCTCTTTGGATCTGAAGAACACAATATCTAAAAATGTTCTTGGATTTGAATGTTCTTGGACTACAATGAGATCTTGAGTTCATCTTCGATTTGATATGTATTAGGACTTTGTTATTTGTGTTTTTTGCTTGGATGTATGATTTGGTTACAGATTTGAGGTTTGAATGTTCTTGAATTTTAATGGAGTTTGAATATTTGATTTTTCTTGATTCTGAAGAACAAAGATGATGAATACAATAATC
The DNA here is from genome assembly GCA_032274825.1 of Drosophyllum lusitanicum. Lineage (NCBI taxonomy): Eukaryota > Viridiplantae > Streptophyta > Magnoliopsida > Caryophyllales > Drosophyllaceae > Drosophyllum > Drosophyllum lusitanicum. The sequence goes on along the minus strand of JAUEJL010060235.1, from coordinate 17,442 downwards.
AAAAAATTAAAAATTAAGCAAAAAATTAAAAACTGACCTGTATTGCATACAATGGGGGAATAAGCAAGTTGGTTGTACTTATTTTAATATTTTAAAGTTCGTTGTATACAATGGTAGCTTAGCCAAAGTTCGTTATATTTTGAAGCAATTTGCCCTTTTGTAAATTATGCTGGAAATACAATATTTTAAGGTTTAAAAAGTGCATACATAAAGTTCTCTCTAATAATTTTGATTCAAATTAAGCTCAAAATTGAATCCAATTTTGATAAAGAAAACCAAAATTGAATTTCATTTTTCATCAAAAACGGATTGTTCAGATTTGATAATTATAAATTCATTTAAATTAGTGGCTAAGATTGTATAATAAATTTTATCGATGTTAGTCTTTTATTTAGATTAGAAGATATACTTAGTTAGGGTTAAAACTAATTTTAATTATAATCAAATGAATTCATAGCACTGCCGATTAAAATATACTGTTAAAATACTCTTCTATCTTATTTATCATTTATCTAAAATCCCAAATTAAATCATTAAAGTGTATTAGGTATATTGATTTTTTTTATAAAAGTTAATAATTATAATTTTTATTATAATGAAAAACTTATTTGTTTTAAAACAACTATCACAGTTAAAATTGTTTTATATCGAACATGTATTTAAAAACTAATCAAGTTTTTTAATATTATTTTTTATATCTTATTCTATCTTATATTAAAATTGAATTTGAATATTTAAAATTAAGCTTTAATTTGACTATTTAAAATCAAAATTGAATTTCAATTTTAAATAAATAAAGATTAAATTTTGACTAAATTAAATTTTAGAATTTTCTAATTAGATTGAGGAAAATTGCTCTTTTATTTATGTTAAATTAAAAGATTTTAAAAATGTTTGTTTAGAGTGTTATTCCTTACACCCTAAACTTCAAATATAAATAAAAGTCTAATTTAAATCATTTTTATTAGATAATCCTATCCATTCATTTAGCTAAATTAAATCTCAGTCATCCATACATTGATATTGACTTTTAGGAGTCAAAGTTTTTTAATATGAATTAAAATTATTATAGAATTTTTTTATGAAAAATGATATATCTTTCTACTATTTCTTTCTACTTTATCCTCCTACTCATCACAAAATAACACGTGGAGTCCAATAATTTTCTTTCCTTATATCCTTCATTGATTTTGACACTTGTGTTGATCTTGTGAGTAGAAGGATATATCACCTCTCATTTTTTATATATGCCTTTCTTATACTTTAAATATCGTATTTGTCCATCATAATACATAAATATCGTATTTACCCTTTATAAAATTTCAAGATATAATATTTAACCAAATTTATACTTTCATCATTTTAAATATATTATAATTAGTTTAAAAATTCTTTTTAAATTATAACCAATTAATATTTGACCTTATTGCTTCTAATGTAACAATAATGATCAATGACTTGTATAAGGAATACAATCATGTCGTATATCATAATACCATGTTTTTGCCATCACGTCTGTCCTCTCCCTTGCATCGACGCTTCCCTGGCTGATCTGAGTGTTGACACTATCTATAACCATTTTATTAAACTCTTATTTCTTTCAAGTTTTATAATTGTTTATTACCTTTTTATTAGTATTTAATAATTATCATTTTTTAAAGCAACTTGTAAATCATACAAACATTTAATCTATTCTACTATTATCCTACTCATGACCTTTTTTTCAAATTTTGCATGCTTTAACCAATTTAAAGTTTAACATAACTAGCTTAACTAACCGTGTATAAATACGTGGATGGTTAAAGTAATTTTAGATTATTTATGATGTTAAAAAATACTAGTATATAGTAAAATATTTGTAAGACATTCATGGGGATATAAAATCTCTTAAAAGAGTGATAAATCTACTAAAAATAAAAATTCATATATAAAACCAATATCAAATTTTTTGTAGAACCTCTTTATAATTAAATTTGAATTTTATAATTTAATCTAATTGGTATACATGTTACATAAATAACCACAATAATAGATAGATGTATCTACTAAATGATTTCAATATATATTTTTAGTAAGATTTTTAAATTTTAACAAATTAAATCACTTAAAAATGGCATTTGAAGAGATAAAGAGAAAATTAATAAAAAAGGAAAATGATAATCACAGGACTTAAGGTTGTGGATAAGAGTAAAAATATATGAAATTAATTTATTAAAAATGAAAACCGTAATTTATATATGAAAAGTTGAAATCTAAGTAAAAGATAATTAAAGTGAATCTTTTTGCAAAAATGAAAAGTTGATTATAAAATATGAGTTATAATTGTTATATTTGAAAATTAATGTTACATTTTTACTCTTATCCACATCTTTAAAACTTGTGGTTATCATCTTCATAAAAAAATTCAAAAAATAGTATAATTTATTTTTTAATACAGGGTCAATAATGGTTTAATCATCAAAGTTTAAGTTTAGTTTCGATTTAACCATTAAAGTTTTTTATTAAACGATTTTACAATAAAGTTTTGAATTTGATTTGATTTAAACTTCAAAGTTTTTTTCAAATGATTTAAACCTTGAAGTTTTCTTAAATAAACTGATTAATCCCTCAAGTTTTGTAATGTTTTTTTATTTTATCTACTTTATTTGATTATACATGCTAGTGTTTTTAGAAAGTTAACAAAACTTAAGGGTTAAAACACTATCTAACAAAAATTTAAGTGTTAAATCATTTGAAAAAAATTTAAGGTTTAAACCAAAAAGGAGGTGTAACTTTGAAGATTAAATTATAAAAAATTCAAAGTTTATGGTAAAACCATTTAGAAAAAAACTTTGGTGGTTAAACCAAAATGAAACTAAAACTTTGATGGTTAAACCATTATTAACCCTTTAATATAGGATAAATTTTATGAACTTTGTTTTAGTTACCATTATATACAACCAACTTTTTTTTCTTAAACAATACAATTAACTTTTAGAATTCTTTCGTTGTATTCAAATAACTTTTTTCTGTGTCTGGTTTTTAGTTACCATTGTATATAATGAACTTTGTCATAATTCCTATTATATACAACAACTTGCATACAATGAAATAATTATGAAAGTTGATTATATTTATTTTTTTAAGTAAAAAAATTATTATATAGAATAGTAATTAAAACAAAGTTAATTATATTTTTGTGTAATTTATTCTTAATATATATTAAAAAATTAAAGATAAAGATTTTATTTTTATTTTTATTTAATATGTAATAAAGATTGTATCGGGAGAGATTTGATGCCCCGGAGGAGGAGGGGCCCTCTAAAGAAGAAATTGCACGTGGCAATGCTGATTAAAAAGTTGAAAACCGATTTGATGATTCCACGTTGAAGACGATGGCAACAGGCCGGAGCTCGTAGCTGTAAAGAAGCTTCTAGCCATTTCGCAATAACAACACACACACTTACGCTGTGTGTATCAAAACCCTAGCCGAGAAACCAAATCAAGGATCAAAATTCATGGTGAAGAAACGAGTTCCTGATTGGCTCAACAGCTCCATGTGGTCTTCTCCGGCTCCTAACATATCTCCACCATCGAAATCACCTTCCCGATCACCGCCACCTCGAGACGATCTCCTTGGCTCTTTTCCTTCAAAATCCTCCGTCGTTCATTCCTCTCATTCTTCTTCTGTGATTGACCCGCCTGTTTTGATTCCGCCGCCTACTTTGATCAGACCCGAACCTGCGGCTAAACCCGGTCCTGCACCGACGATGGAAACTAGGGATCGATTGACTCGTAGCAGCAGTGATGATGATGACATTAGTTCTTCCGCTGAGGATATTTCTCGACAGGCGAGCATATTACAAGAGGTGAGAGCTCGCAGGACGAAGCAGATCAATTTACTGCTTTTTTATTTTTGATAACTGTTTTGTATCGAAGTTCAAGCAGGATTAGGATTCATGTATTGTATTTAAATTTCTATTATTGAGAACAAAGCAAATCAGTGATGAAATTGAGCTGTTATTTTCAACTTTTTTTTATTGTTTACTTCTGTAAAATGCAGCTTTCGAGGAGGGTTATAAACATAGCTGAACTGCGTAGACTTGCTTCACAGGGAATTCCGGATGGGGCTGGTATTCGTTCAACCGTATGGAAGGTGTGAAAAAGTCGATACCTTTTTTTTGGCCAATGAAATGACGGATTATCAGTCTGGTTGGATATCTTTGCCTTTTCTTTTGATTTGAGTTCAAAAATTATTTTCAAGGAAAGTTGTAGAGTTTGTGAGCCGTCACCATATTACCTGAATTATGTCACCGCATTTGCCTCCTAAGTCCTAACAAATCAGGGGTGTCACAAAATTTTATGCAAATACGGAGGCATCTCTGTATATATATTTTTCTGCTACACTTGCCATTCTTCAAACGCAGCATTAGAGGTTTAATTTGTAGTTTTTTTAATGCTTTCAGCTGTTGTTACATTATCTTCCAAGTGATAAAGGGCTTTGGTCATTGGAATTGGCTAAGAAGAGGTCTCAGTACAAGCAGTTTAAAGAGGAACTTTTGATGAATCCGGTAAGTTTTAATAAATGCAAAATCCCGTTCACGATGCTCATACTATGTTCCTTCAAAGAGATGCTAAAACTGAGTTATCTTCCGGATGCTATATGCTTATGTCTTATTGGTTAGCTGATGTCTTGCTACGTCCAAATTGTGTTATAAGGGCTCATTAGGCAGAAGCTTTCTTTTTCTTAAGTAGCGGGCTCAAATAGTGTTTCTGTGGCGCCCTGCACACATTTAATCGTCTTTTCATTCTTGGCAGATATCAAGTAAAAAATTTTTTAGCTTATTTGAATGTATAGACTTTTCATTCTTGGCAGATATCAAGTAAAAAATTTTTTAGCTTATTTGAATGTATAGACATCAATTATGAGTGTGTCAAAATTTTATCGCCCTGTTATGTGTTTTATTATCTTGTTTGGCCTTGGGTCTGTTTAATCTTCATTTACGTGACCTGCCTTATGCCTTATGATTGGAACATCATGTGAGGGGCTCATAAATAGGGATGGCAAAAAAACCGAAACCGACAGGAAAACCGAAATAAACGGGGCGGGGACGGGGAAAACCTGATTATTTAAACGGGGATGGGGATGGGGACGGGGACGGGTTTGATGATCCCCGGCTCCCCGCCCCGATTACCTGACATACCCGATTATAATTTAATATTAACTATACATAAAATTAATTTTAAATATAAAATATACAAATCTTTATACACTTTCACACAACCTAATTTTAATCGTTGTCTTTATTTGAATTGTTTGGTTTTGATATTTTGGATACATTTAGTTTCTTTAAAACTTTAATTTCGGTTCAGACATGTTTGTATTCGATAATGTTGTGTAGTTTAGTATGATTGTTTTCTAAAACTCGTGGTAAAATCTTAACGGTGACGATCCTTGTGGTGAAAAATCATAGTTTTACTTTAACGGGTATTTCTGCGGTGAAAATTACCTAGCTAATCAGATGTTTATATTAAACGGGGATACCCGTTTCCCCGGTTACCCGACGGGGATCCCCGTTTAAATCCCCGCGGTTTTTTAAGCTGGGACGGGGACGGGGGGACCAATCCCACCCCGAACCCGCCCCGTTGCCATTCCTATAATCATAAACTTATGATAGAGTAGGAGTAGGTATTTCATGCAATCATGCCCTACTCTACCTCCTACTTTGTACATTGCACCTCCTTGCAAGATGATTTTGCTTTCTTTTCTGACTTATAACTATTTTTCTGGTAGTTTATTACTTTCTTTGCGTAATGAAGAATTTGTTGCCACACCTACTTTATTTGGATTAAGATTTAAGAGGTACTAATAAATGTATAACTAAATTCATAGTTCATGGATTGTCCTCCCTCTTTCCATAAAAACTGCAACAATAACGTTTAGTTTATTTGATTAAATTTTATCTCCAAAAATAGAAAAACATACTGTATGTATTTGCAAAAAAGAAGCACAAAAACTTCTATCTAGATGACCAAATGGCCAAATTTGTGCTTAATATTTAAAGTAGCAATGTTATAAGATGAGTATTTGTTTCCCGAATTAGTGTTTGCACAAAATTCAGGATTCTAAATGTTTTTGTGGCTAGTTAGTCAGAAATCACCAGAAAATTGGAAGATTCTTCATCTCTTCAAAATGGTGAACAATCAAGTGCTGACAAGGGTTTACTTTCGAGGTCAGAGATACCTCATGGAGAGCATCCTTTGAGCCTTGGAAAGACTAGCATTTGGAATCAATTCTTTCAGGTAATATTTTGTAGAATGATATGTGTTTTAAGGTTTCAAATATTAGTTCCTGTGCTGTTCTTTGTACCAAACAGTTTTAAACGGTCATGTGTGTGTGTGTGTGTACATGCATACACAAATGGTTGCCTTACCATCTAAGATTAGGAGGTGATGCCTCTTAATCTTTCATCGCTGTACAGATATAGTATACTGCTTGAACTTCCATAACAAACCAGAAATATCAGATGATGATATATGCTTCAGCTTTATAGTCGAATCAAATATCTTTTCTAACAGCTTCCTTTTTTTGTGACAACTTTAGTCAATCATCTTACGTTTGTTTAATTCAGTTGGAATAGGATTAAGCTAGTTGTGTACGTATGCTGCTTGTGATATGAGGTTATCTTGCAGTTAATGTATATAAGTTCTGTTATTTTAGGACACTGAAATCATTGAGCAGATAGACCGTGATGTAAAACGTACTCATCCAGATATGCATTTTTTCTCTGGTGACTCTGCTTCTGCAAAAGCCAATCAGGTAACTACGGAAATTCCCTGCAGGAAGGTACCCACCCTGCTGCTGAAATATGCATATGCACTAGAGGAGAGATAAAAGTCGTTTGTGTACCTTCAGCTGCATGTACATCCCTTTTTAGTATTATGCTAACTATTAATGAGATTTTAAGCCAGTAATGTCTTGCTTTCAGGATGCTTTGAAAAATATACTGATTGTATTTGCAAAGCTGAACCCAGGAATAAGATATGTTCAAGGGATGAATGAAATATTAGCTCCCTTGTTTTACGTCTTCAAAAACGACCCCGATGAAGATTATGTGGTAAATGAATAAGTTCTCTCTCATTTTTCACCCCATTTGAATTCCTAATGCTTATATGAAACATCATTTTAAACGTACTCTATAGTTATTGAGAGACAAATATGAGATGAAAGAGAAAATACTTCTTGCAAGGGAATTGGCTAATTGAGCACAACCAAAAAGGCCTTTGCTGTATGAATCTTTGCACAAACTTGAGGAACTTTTTGAGAGATATTTTTTAATGATGCGTGTATTGAGAAAGTTCAACACTTGGGGTCGGAATTCATGCCTAATGAAATTAGAGCTAGAACGGAACACTGCTCTCATGCAACTCGAACATATAAATTGAAGATTCATATGAATTTCTTTGTCACTGTAATTAAGACTCGAAATAACTGAAACCGTCACACTTTTATCTTTAATTTTTTTTAACAGAAATAGTTCTCATTTATCGTCAGTTTGTGTGTGGTGGCAGGGGGATTGGGTATGGCGGTTGTTATTTTTAAACGGCTAAACACACACTCCCTAAACTTAAACCTAATTCTACACCATTTTGTCCACTCCGGGACTTGAACCTACAACCTTGTGGGACACCAAAAACACAGGATACCCATAGTTTTTGCCGTGAATTACCTTTTTCCTAATAATTTATATGGGCTATATCTAAATTTGGCAGGTGAATGCTGAAGCAGACACATTCTTTTGTTTTGTCGAGTTATTAAGTGGGTTTCGAGATAATTTTGTTCAGCAACTTGATAACAGTGTTGTTGGCATTCGTTCGACAATCTCAAAGCTGTCACGTTTCTTGAGAGAACATGATGAAGAGCTATGGCGACATCTTGGGATCACCACAAAAGTAAGAAGTTCTTGTATATGCACTTTTCTTTTTTTTGTACTCCATATAACACTTTACAATTCCTTCTTAAGCTAAAATCAAAAGTGGCAATTTCCACCCATTTACTTATGAATAGGTCAATTTGGGTTGTATTTTATCTCAAATAGGTCAAATGAAAGAAATAAAAATCTAAGGGTGATGGACTGATGGTTTAAAAAATTTCAAATATAACAAATTAGCTAAAAGGAAAAATATCAAGCAAGTTGATAGTTGCCCAAAGTCAGTTTTTAATGCATACAACCTCCTTCATTGTTTTTGTTCAATGTTTTTGATTATTATAGTAACAATATTGTTTTTGTAATCATAACTAACACCTTAGTAATTTATATAAAAAGTCTAAAAATGGACAATGAAGTGTTTGGGGGTCAACCTGACCGGATATGGCTGTTCACTAGTACTAAAATTTGACCTGTTTCACAACGAACCCATTTTGACCACGTTATCTAATAGCTAAAAGTAAGTGGCCTTTACAGTCTTGTTGACATGTAAGCCATTTGCAATCAGGATCTTGAGCACCATTTATCTGAACTAGCAACAACTATGATAATAATAATAATGATAACAACAACAACAACAACAACAAACTTATGATTCTTATTATTGTTGTTGTTGTTGTTGTTATTATTATTAATATTAACAGTGGCTGGTTTCTCTGCTTTTATAATGGCAGGTTAACCCACAGTTCTATGCATTTAGATGGATTACTCTCCTCTTGACCCAAGAATTCAATTTTGCCGACACTCTTCACATATGGGACACACTCTTAAGTGATCCTGAAGGTCCTCAAGTGAGTAAACTCACACCTAGTACTTTATTGCCTTCCATTATACCCACCAAGGTGGCAATTTTAACCCATTTACTTATTAATGGTTTGATTTTGGGTATGATTATATTAAATGCGTCAAACAATTAAAAAAAACTACCATGGCAAGGATGAGTTAAGGTCCTCAAGTGAGTAAACTCACACCTTCTTCTTTATTGCCTTCCATTATACACACCAAGAATGAAAACCACAGCCCTTAGGGCTGTGGATAAGAGTAAAAAAAGGAAATGTTAGTATTAAAAAATGGTAATCACAACTCATCGTTTTATAATCAACTTTCTATAATTTTCATCATTACCTTTTAATTGAATTTCAACTTTCTATATGTGAAACAAGTTACCATTTTTAAAAACTAAATCACATGTTTGTACTCTTATCCACAGCCCTAAGGGCTGTGTTTATCATTCTCCTTTTAAAAATATATGACATGGTAATTATTTATTGAAGTTTGTAAAAATGTTCAACAAAAAGTGTTTCGGGTTAGTCCAACCTGACTTGTTTTGACGTGTACCAAAAAAAATTTCGTTTTTGGCACGCTAGACAAGTAACCAGTGAACCAACCCCGGCTGACCCTCCTATGTCGCCACCTTTACTTCACATTATTAGTATGGTAAATGTGACAGTATGTTTAGTCGATGTTTAACTTTTTGTCCCAAATTGCAGGAGATTTTGCTTCGGGTTTGTTGTGCAATGCTGATTCTGGTTAGGAGGCGTTTACTTGCCGGTGATTTCACAGCTAATCTTAAGTTACTCCAAAGTTATCCAACCACAAATATTAGCCATTTGCTCTATGTAGCCAACAAACTGCGTCATTCAACTCACTGATTGCACAGAACATTAGTTTTAAGTGGTGATTTCATGTATATCCTTGTTAAAGTTCAAAATTTCATATATATCCATCCAAATTTCATAATATATTTCTCCTTTTAATACACTAAATATCGTGCTTGCCTATTTCATAGTAAATAAAATAATATCAGTTTATTTATAACCGTTTCACTGAATAAACAAATGTAACATTATGTGCTGTGATGATTCACAGTAATAATGTTGTTTCCTTATTTTTTTTATTCAGTGAAATAAACTGTTAATATAATGATTTAATTTTATTTACTATGAGACGAGTAAATATGATGTTTTTAGGGTTAGAAGGAGTAAATAGAACCAGATCAAATGAAAAGCTAAATATTCGTGATAAGCTTGCATAGACTCTTTATTCACTAAATCTGTATCTTGATTCGCAAACTTATATGCGTGAAGATGTTTTTCATTTGATTATGATCTTGTATACACACACACACAAATTGTAACGTCGATTCACGCTTATCACGGATACTAGCTTCTGAGAGGATCCTAAGTGGAGAAGGATATAGATGGAATATTGAACTTTTAGAACGATATACATCACGTTCATCCTAAATGTGCATCATTCTCTATAGATTTCCTTGTAGTTTTGAAGTTATATGTATGATCCAATGTGTAAATACTGGCCAATTGAATTGTAGCCTGCAGCATGTTTGTTTTTACTTATTTAACTTTGAATATGAACAATGTTTCACAATTTTGAAACAATATGCACATTTAGGTTGATACAGAATGCCATATATGCTTTCACAGTTTGCTGATTTTTAGCAAATCATATCATATTGCTAGTCTTCTCCTGCAAAATCGATAACGGAAAAGTACATAATCAGCATTTCTCCTGCAAAAACTGATAATGTTTTGTTAAGCAAGTAGCAGCAGATCGACAATTATCCTTCCCTCCAAAACTGCATCCAGGTTGAATCCGTTTCCTGCAATGTATCAAATTTGAAACTAATTATAGAATAGTAACTGAGTTTGAAATATGTTCTATCAAGATCACTCGTGCCTTTATTTCATATTTTGAAATAACCATCCATGGATGAATGATCTTGATGGAACAAATTCTAGTTATTATTATGTGAAATAAACGTAATTAATAATGACGCGACATATTATTCACCAACTTACTTTATAAGGAATTAGTTTACTACTTCACCCAAATAAAATAAAAAGTGATTTATTATTGTAAGGGGTCTTTAATTCATTAGAAAGTCTTTAGGGGTGTTTGGTACGGAGAATGGGAAAGGGAAATGGGGTATTTCTCACGTTTGGGAGAAATAAATACTTGGATCGGGCGGAGAAACCGTTTCTATTTCTCAACTTCCTTTGATATATCATTTCTGTGTGATCTGCTAAGAAATGGGAAGAAATGTTTCCTTTGCGATGTGTGACGTCGTCTGTGGCGATGTCGTTGTCGATGGAACCCTAATCGTCGGCGATGTCGTCGTCGTCTGTGTTGTTGCGATGAAACCCTAATCGTCGGCGATGTCTCTGTGGCGACGCTATTACGGCAAGGCGGCGTTGGCCGCAGCCGTCGTCGTTGCGATTGAACCCTAATCGTCGGCGATGTCGTCTGTGGCGACTTGTTTACGGCGAGGCGGCGTTGGCCGCAACCGTCGTCTTCGTTGCAATTGAACCCTAGTCATTGCGATGTTGTCGTCGATGGAACCCTAATCGTCGTCCTCTGTTGTGATGTTTGTCGTCGACGATGGAACCCTAACACTGTTGCGATGGACCCTAAGGTGATGATGAGTGTCCGGCGTCGGCATGGCGGTGTCGCCGTCGCCGCCGACGAGTTTCCGGCCACCTGAGCCACTATTTCTCATTTTCATTTCTTGATGGTACCAAACAAAGACATTTTTACTCATTTCCATTTCTCACTATTTCCATTTCTCCTTCATTTCCATTTCCAATTCTCCCCTTTTCTTTCCCCGTACCAAACACCCCCTTAGGCTTTGATCATTTCTCGTTTGAGAACCGATATATGTGTTTTAGTTTATTCGTGTTTCATTTAAACCTATTTCTTAAGCTTTTAATTAAGATGTGAATGTTGTGGTGATTTATAACAGTTATAGAAGTGGTTTATGTCGATGATGTAGCAACACTGGCACAGGGGTGGAGTTAGGATTTTAATATAAGGAGACTTCTTTTTCATAACACTAATAATACCCATAATATATGAACGCTATAAAAAATCATTATTTTTTGGATAAATAAACAGTGAAAGTTCAATTAAAAAGAAGAAATTACATGTTAAAATTATTGCTTAAGGTCTAACAAAATCAATCTTAAAATTTTTCTCGCCATTAACGGTTTGTTTTTTCATTAATTAACATGTTAATAACAAAATATTAACTAAAACCATATTTCAGATCTTAAAAATAAAATAATAACAATTTAATTACAAAACGGTGACTCATGATTGGTAATTCAATAACAAAAAAATGTTCATTACAAACTCAATGAACATGATTCACAGTTCCAAAAAGATAGATTTCTTTATTATAAATATTACAATTCCTATTTATAAACTCGAATAGTGATATGTATTACTCCTATGTAAATGCAAACCCTTGTGAACAATTGTGTTCAATTTTCTAAATTCTTGATGTTGCCTATTTCTGTGTTTATAAACTCAAAAGTAACATTTACATTCAAATTAAAACGATGTAAATATAGAATCGCAAAACAAAGAATTAAATATCAATGAACAAATTGACAGTGGATTAAAATATCATAAAAGATGTCTCAAGAAGAAAAAATAAAATAAGGAAACCCTCAAACGCAAAATGCCACTTTAGCTTTCAAAGCCTTCATCATTTTTCTAGTGTTATATCGGCCTTCTAATTTTAGTTGGGGAGGGGTTTAATAGAAAGTGATTAGACTTGAACTTATAAAATAAAAGAATTTTGGGTTAATAAGGGTAGCCTAGCATCATTCAGTCCCCCTCTGTCTCTACCTCTGCACTGACGGTTGCAACTTTGCAACTTTTTTTTTGAACATCAATATCTTAATTTTATTTTAACATAATTGTCTCACATTACAAACTGCAACTCAAAAACTTACACACCAATCATAGTACATATAGTGAATCATAATGTACTACTTGAACTCATCACCCCACAATAATCTCAACAATAAAGCATACTTATCTCACTAGGCTCATCTCATCTTGCAATCACATTTGAAATCGTACTTATCTCACTAGGCTCATCTCATCTTGCAACTTGTACTGCATTTAGGACTATTTGTGAAATGTTTTAAGATAACCGAGGACTAAAAGTGAATTAAATTAATGGGCAAATTGGTCATATAAAGTTATAAACCCCAAAAGGTTCCAATTTTAGGGATCATGCATGTAGTTAATGAAGTTTAGGAGCTAAAAATGAAAAAAAAAGGTAAATCACAGGAATAAAAATTGTAATTTACTTAGAAAAAAATTAGGATATACACGCAAACAACCACGTTGAGATGATGAAATTGGTAATTGAACATTCATATCCAATACATCAATGATCAATCTTTTAGCATAAGTAGAAAGCTTACCAAATTCCGCAAAAGCCTTGGATGAATCAACTCTGATTTTGAGAGTTAAAGAAGGTAATTGCCCTAGTGAATCAACTCGTATCGTAAGAACCAAGAAGTTAGCGTGAACTAAAGATGCGATCATTACAGAGATGAATGATATATACGTGGATATAAGTGTTAAGAAAATCAAGAATGGTTGATACCTCGTATTGTTTCTCCTACTTTTGCATTAAGGGTGCTTACGGTGTGTTTTAGGTTTCTTAAGGAAGAAGGGATGTGAAGAGAAAGAAGAAAAAGAAAAGTAATCATTAGCTTGGGTTTCAATATCTTTTTACGCTTTGATCGGTAAATAGATTTTTTCTTTTTTTTCGTTTTCTTCCCCTTCGATAATGGTTGTTTATTTATTTACTTTTTGTATTAATTAAGATTTTGGGTGGATGTGATGGAATGACGATGTTGGGTCCAACGTTATGGATAATGAATTTATGACCCATATAATTGAGAGAGACCCGACTTTGTATTTTGTTATCATGTCAACTTCAATCTCTCGTTAAAGTAAAAAATTAGTTAAAGAAAATTTCTATTTTTGCTCGTCATATATAATTCACTAGTTCTCTTTTCCTATCTTATACCTTAATTTTGATACTTGTGTTAACAATATAAATAGAAAAATAAGTAAGAAGATTTTGTATAAGAATATACTAGCACGGTACCCGCACAATGTGGCGTCGGTGAATAATTCCTAGTCAATAACATGCAGAGGCGGACCCAGAAAAAAATATTAGGGGTTGCACAAAAATTCTTCCCGTATAGGGTGCAAATATATTTTCCTGTTCACAAAGATCATAGGTTGCACAAATTTTTGGTTAGAGGTAGCATATCTATTAGAAAACAAAAAATTAGAAAAAATTAACACTACTCGGAGAAATTTGAGAGGTTGCCCGGGCTACTAATAAGGTCCGCCAATGATAACATGTCTGTTTTCGATAACGTGGGGGTATAATATTCACACAATATGCTGATATTGAATAATTTCCAATTTATATGTTGATTTACAATCCATGGTATTTTCAATTTTCTATTTGAAAGTCAAATCATATATAAGATATTGATTGTATTATAGTTTCTAAATTTAATTTCTACTCTAATTATGACTTTACTATCAAATATATTTTATGATGTTAAAATAATAAAATAATTTTAATTTACCTCTAGATTAAGAGATTTAAAATATGCAAATATTAGCTTGATATTTCAATAATACTAAAAACAAAACTACATGCGGCCAAGAATATCGTCATCAGTGACAGAGCTCCATTTGTCAACTAAATACTTGGACACAAATAATCGACAAGCAGAATGACATGATAAACCTTTGAAAAACATTTACTGGAACATCAATCTAAGCTTCAAATCCTGAATCCTATTTGACAATCATCTCAACGCCAATCTTCATATTATATCTTTCTAGACGGGTAATTAAACAACTGACCGACAACATACCTCCGTTTCTATAAATTCATGTCATTTTTTATGTATGTCCATCCTATCCTACGTACATTCATCCGCCATGAATACTGACCTCCACCTCTCCACCTCCTCTCTCTTTTTACTCCTTCCATTAATAGTCTTTCTCCTCAAATCAATCTTCTCCCCATTCCTCATCAAATCAACCGGAACTTTTTCTCCAAAAGCTTACCCATTGATCGGATCTTTGTTCCCTATACTGCAAAACCGCCACCGGTTCATCCAATGGACGGCCGACATAGTCAACAACAGCCCTACTAAAACCGTTATGCTCCACCGCCCTCTAGGCCGTGTCCGTGTCGTCACCGCCAACCCCGCCGTCGTCCGACACATGCTTAAAACCAGCTTCCATCTCTACCCGAAAGGCACTCCGGCGATAAACAACGCCTTCGATTTACTCGGCGACGGCATCTTTAACATCGACGGTGACGGGTGGAAGTTCCAGAGACAAGTTTCAAGTCACGAGTTTAATACAAAGTCTCTGCGGAATTTCGTCGAACACGTGGTGGACGCTGAGCTAAACGGCCGCCTACTGCCAATCCTCGCCAATTCCACGGCTACAAACACCACTGTTCTTGATTTCCAGGACTTACTTCAAAGATTCGCGTTTGATAACATATGCAAGATCGCATTCGGATACGATCCCGCTTATTTAATGCCGTCGCTACCGGAGGCTAAATTCGCCACCGCGTTTGAAGAAGCTGTTATGATCACTACCGGCAGAATCCGATCGAATCTTCCACTGATATGGAAGCTTAAACGATTTCTCAACATTGGTTCAGAGAAACGGCTTCGTACGGCCGTCGCTGTCGTTCGAAAATTCGCCGACAAACTCACCAAAGAGAAAAAACTAGAACTGGAGCATAAATCATCCCTTGATTCCGTCGATCTACTTTCCCGGTTTCTGAGCTCCGGTCACTCCGATGAAAAATTCATCGCCGACATTGTCATCAGCTTCATATTGGCCGGAAGAGACACAACATCGGCTGCGTTAACTTGGTTCTTCTGGTTGATTCACAAAAACCCTAGAACTGAAACCGAAATCCTTAAAGAAATCAATGAGAAATCAGAAAACCCCGTTTACGACGAAGTGAAAGACATGGTTTACACTCACGCTTCCCTCTGCGAAAGCATGAGACTCTACCCTCCGGTGGCCGTCGACGGGAAGCATGCGAAGGAGGACGAGTTTTTGCCTGACGGGACTTTTGTGAAGAAAGGGTATCCGGTATCGTATCATATTTACGCAATGGGGAGGTCGGCAGAGTTGTGGGGGTCCGATTGGGCAGATTTTCGGCCGGAGAGGTGGTTGGAGAAGGACTTAACAGGGCGGTGGGTGTTTAAACCGAGGGATGCTTACGAGTATCCGGTGTTTCAGGCGGGTCCCCGTGTTTGTTTGGGGAAAGAGATGGCGTTTCTACAAATGAAGAGGGTGGTGGCGGGTGTTTTACGGCGGTTTAGAGTGGTTCCGGTGATGGATGATAGCGTTGAACCAGTTTACGTAGCATACTTCACAGCCAAGATGAAAGGTGGATTGCCTGTACGCATTGAACAACGTAAGGACTAAGGAGATCAATTAAATGATTCAATCTAAAGCGCTTGTAGCACAATGATACTAAAGGCTGTTTCTATATAACCCTCCTGATAATCTATATAACTCTCCTTAATTTGACATGTGTGAGTAAAAAAGCTACATTAAAAATGTAGTTCTCTTGATTTGACATTTGGGTTTGTGAGAGGAGGGGTTAAATAGTAACACCCGATACTAAAATGTTAAGAAGGTGTTTCTCGTTGTCATAGTTCGAGTTCTGCTGTAAAAAATAGTATAGTTTAGGAGTAGGTTTAGAGTGTGAGTTCTGTTGTTCAAAAAAAAAGATGGTTGACCAGTAATTTAAAGTCTATAGGTAGTTTATTGTGTACTATACAAATTTTATTTAAAGTCTATAGGTAGTTTACTGTGTACTATACAAAATTTTGGGTGGTGTTTGTTTACTTATTTTTAGTTTTATCAATTACTAAAATCTTTAGAACGATAAATATGTTTATTGTTAAGTATGGCCAAATGTTTTTGTATATTTCGTGAACTCAGAGGAGAATACAGTCCTAAATTTCTTGACCCAAGAAAGTTAGAAAGATACATAACCATCCAACACATGAACCTTGGTTTGAGTGTTGGTAACACTGTAGACCGGATGAAGAGCAACTTTGCGTGACGCCGAGTTCAGTGGGGTAACCACGGGTAGATCGTTTGATCGGAAAAAGAAAACAAACGAGAATATGGCCAGGATTGGGACGGTTAGAGTTTAGAGCTGTAGGTCTAATACCATGTTAAGTATAGATAAAGGCTTTTGCATATTTCATGAACTCAAATAAGAATACAAGACCGATATTTACACATACAAGAACTCACTCACTCCAAAATAATTATGGCTATACTATCCTATCAAGAAATAAATAAGAAAACAAGATATACATCGTCATATATACATTTCGCTAATAATTATAAGGATATACTATGGACGTCCGACAATATTTTTTCTCTCTGTCACCCAAGCTTCCGTCTGTCGACCATCTATGGGTGCCACCACTCACCCTCACAATTACTGTCCGTCGGTGGCATAGTTTGTGCGTCAACAGGAAAATCTCTCATCCTTTCTGTAATACCCGAACTTCCGAAAAATAAATAAAGGAATATTTATTGAGAAAATGATAGATTATATTGGATTGTGAAA
>JAUEJL010060224.1:0-18606 GCA_032274825.1 Drosophyllum lusitanicum | reverse complement strand
ATGCTTTTGTATCGATTGATGATGCTTGCTTTTGTGTTTTAGCTTCCTCTCACTTAGCTTTGTGCTAATTCCCCACCGTTGAACTATTTTTGCACGTTCTGTGTTTGTAGCTTGGTTTTGTTAAAGGAAAGCTTGACCAACGCTCTGATATTTGTTTTTGTTTAATGACGAGCCATGTTTTATATTTGTAACACAACAGAGGATTCGATGTTTGTATTTTGTGAATGGATGTAAATATTCGTGTTTTATGTAATCTTTTGAGTTAAGCTTCCGCAGCGTGTTTTAAAAAAAATGGCTTAGGATTTTACGGTGTTACAAAAGTGATGCTTCGCAGCCCCTCACGACCTTTCACAAGTCGTGAAGACCACGCGCTACACGAACCGGATAGACATTTCACGAGCCATGTGGTCAAGGCCCCTCACAACCTTCTCACGGGTCGTGAGAAACCTTATCAACTGACGCAGACCTACCTGTCCCACTTGGTCAACTAACCCTTCACAACCCTGGTCACGATCCCTGTAGGGTCGTGAAGCCCATGTGCTACACGACCCGTGAAGGCCCTTCATGCCTGTGAAGAACGCCCTATACGTCTTCAAATGATAGTTCAAAGTTTAGAATAGGGGTTCAACTTTTTACACATTTTCTCCAAAATTTCAGGTTCAAATCAATTCCATACACCTCCGAGGAACCCTTGGAGCATTGGAGAAGGCTAGGAGAAGACGTTTCAAGCTTGTGGAACTACCATCTTCATCACCATTGGTTGTTGTTCTTCATTTTGGTAAACTCTAATCTGATTTCCAGAATGTTAGGTTTGAAATAAGTGGATTGTATGATTGATATTGTAATCATGTGCTTCTAAATTCATGTGTTCACTTGAATTAAGATGATTCCAATGCGACCTTTAGTAATATGTATGCTAGTGTGCTTTGATCATATAAATTTCTAGATGTTATTTCTGATGATGATTCAATGAGTGCATGATTGGGTGTGTTTATGATAAATTCAGTCCATATGGGTTGTATGAATATGTATGATAGGTTTGTCTAAATGTTTGCTCAATTTATCTTCAAATTTTCATATATTCAAACAAGTGTGATCATGTTAGATTCATGCTAGGTTTGGTGGTTTTTGATGTGTTTTATGCTTGATATGCATTTTTGGGGCTTCACATTAGGTTAATGGGGGATAGATTGGAATCTTCATTTATGCACCTTGTTGTGTTTCCGGTAGTTGAGCAGTTATGCTCATGAAACTTGGCGTGTTTAAACAAATCATTTTGTAAGTAAAGATTTGGGTTACAAAGGTTTTTGAATCTTGAATTTCTATAAACTTATGATTTGTATGAACACGGGTTAAAACATCATTTTTTGTAACTCTTTACATGTTGATTTGGCTAATTTGGCATGTTTAAAGAAATCTACTTGATCAATGTTATAATGGTATAAATATATATATATATATTTGCACTATCCATGGCTATGTTGGATGGTTTGAGATTTGAGTAAACATCTCTATTACTTGATTGTTATCTTCATGCTCGACTCTTTTCATTATGTGAAAGTTGACACCTTCTTTAGTTATTTTAGATTTATTGCTTGTTTTCTGAGTTCATTAAATGTTACTAAACAATGGTAATGATTGAGTATTGGTAGCTGTCTTTCCTGAGTTCGATATCCGGTTTTGCAATAGCTTATACTACATATGTGGGTTCACTGCCCGTGTGTGTCATATTTCTAGAGTAATTCCATCTTTAAAACATTGTGTGTAATAAGTTTTTGATCGTCTAAAAAAATAGTATATCCAACACACACCAGTGGCGGCTGTGGATGTGGTTGTAGACAACCGAGGTGGCGGCTGTGGTGGTTTCACGATCGATGAAACCCCTAATTTGTTCAATCGGTTTTTGTTAGGGTTCCATTGATTACAATTAGGGCTTCACTCTATGAAACCCCTAATTGGCCATCACATTTATGGTTCTTCATCGACTACATGTTTTCGTGATATTCTTCGCCGGGATGGTGGTAGTCGGAGTTCGTGATGGCCGGGGACATAGCGGTGGTAGATAGAGAGAATGAGAGAGGGAGGGAGAGAGTTGTGATGGGAAAAAGAATTTGGGGGTGGGTGGAGGCATGTGGGCGGGGGGACTTTGTTTCCAAATAATAATAATAATAATAATAATAATAATAATAATAATAATAATAATAGTAATAGTAATAATAAAATAATAATTGATTTAAAAAATAAAAGAATTATATATAAATGAGTTATAAATAATAAAAAATAACAAGAAAATAATAAGAATCAAAGGGTGACCTACTAACCAACAAGGTCACATTACACACAATGTTATCACTCAGAAACTTTGTTTTATTAATCGTAAAAAAATGTTACTTTAGTATATTAATATTAAAACGGGGATACTTCGTTACATTTCGGTGCACTTAATTCTATAGGGGTATGTTGGTCTTTTATATATTTTCCTAAACGTGAATTGCGTCCGGGTGAGCCGTCATTAAATAGTGAGACATGATTTTTCCAAAATAACCCCCGTTAATGAGCCGTCATTTTTATTAGCCATTGATTTAAATAAATCAAGGGCCAAGATTGGTTCTCACAGTACACGTAATATAAGAGGGTTATTGTGAGAATGATTATTTAGGTGAGACATTAAGAACAAATCTTAGCCATCCATTATATGATTGGTTTATGAATAAAATAGTCAAATATAGATTATCCGATCAAATCAAACGAAGGGTCGAGAATCCTCACCTAAATATTCATTCTCAATTAAACCTTCCACTATATATATATAGGAAAAGTTCGTACAAGAACTGTTTCTAACACCGTTAATCACTCATTATTAGGAGTATTTTGGTCATTTATATATTTACCCTACCATGAACTACGTCCGGATGGACCGTCATTAATGAGCGAGACTTAATTTTTCCAAAATCCCCTCATTAATGATCCATTAATTTGTCATTAATAAGCAGTCAAGAATTCTTAGTAATTGGTTAATTTTAATCAAGAGCTAACATTGGTTATCATATGAAAAATAGTCCTCACTTGAAGTCTTCCTGATATATATGTGTAGTGTTTATTTGTGCATAATAATGCTGGTTTTATCTTGTAGTGTGTGTTCCTTCATTTATGTTCGTTTATCATTTAAATGAACGAACAAAAATGTACACAAACTAACTAATCTTTTAACAATCGAACATAAAAACTTTCGGCTAAAGGTAAAAATGGTTTGTTTACATCCCTAATTGAGGGTTTTAAAAAGAATTGCAAGCAGCAATATGTAGCGGCCTAGTAATCATCTTATTTCTCATCCTTGAATGCATGTTAAGGTATAAAACGTCCAAATAAGATTATTCTTTTAGTGGATCACCTGGATTTTTATACCCATTAAGAAATAGTTCATTGAGCTTTCTTCACTTGTACAATGCTTATGTTTGAAGTGCTTGCCCCATACCATACATTCCATGCCACCCAGGCACCCATCGATCGTCGATCAGAAGAAAGTAGAAACCCTCGATTGTGTACAATAACTGTAAGAGCAGATACACCCTCAATCGAACTGGAAAAAAACCCATCAATGATTGATGAGATCACCCTCGAACATAGCAGAAACCATAGTCTCAAAGACTTGGAAGAACCCTTGATTGGCATAAACCCTCAAAGACCTCGGAGCAGAGACAATCGACTTATTAGAGCTAATTTGCTTGTTTCCTTGAGCGTTTTACTTTCTTTGTCGAGTGTCGGTAGTCTGATGCAATCAGGTTCTGTTTGATGTTCAATGTTCATATGTTTCTGCTTTTCTTTGCTAGATGATGCAATGTTTGTTTCTATATTAACCGCGTTTTCTTCAAGAGAGTTTCTTTGTAACATTAGCATCATTTGGTTATGTAACAGAGCATAGTTGGTTGGCTTGTTTAGCTTGGAAAACTAGTTAAACATCTGGATTAGTTACTATAACTAACAACTTTTAGATACCTTAAAATGTTTGTGTATTTAAATGATACCCGAAACCTGACACAATAACCAAATACAATCTTCGATTCGGTGATTGGGTATATTTCCTAGAGAGCAATACCAGAAAACCCAACTCGTTTAACAAGAAACCAGAAAAGATAACCGACTACCACCCCTAAATTGTTGTGTACAAACAACAAATCACCTCGCTTTGCTCATTGATCGAACTTTTCACCCAAAATCTGACATTTCTTTGATCATATATTCATAAGGACCAAGGGGCTTTGGCCGAATCAATGCCAATCAAAAATAGACATAACAGCACAATATACTAACACGCACACTCAAAAAGAAGACAAAGCCTACTTCTGTTGATCCATACCATCACCAAGAATCAACTGTGCAAGATGGGTCAAATATGGTTCTGCCTGGGCCCTGCTGCTTAAAATTGGCCTTAAACTCTGAAGCTCTGCAGTAAAATCCCTTTCAAATTTCCTGCAAATTACTCAATTAGAAGAAAGATGGTGACGGTTACTGGTGGCTAAACGGACCGGTTGAAACGGTCCAAGTCAGGCCCAAAACACTGTTCGAAGTTTTAAAATTTATATGTAATTAGGGCACCAGATATGACTAGTTAATTATTTAATTTTAATACTAATCTAATTTTGGAATAATATACGACACAATGTACATATAGGCCACACAAGTATGGAAAAGCTTCCACTAAGGCCACCCAACTATTAAAATTATGTAACACGCTATCCAAGTACAAATTTATTCGTTTATACTGATTTCCGGCGAAAAGTTTGTGAAAAGTGTATGAAATGACAAAACAAGACTAAATGTAAATATTTGTCACACTTGGAACTGGAAAATAAGAAAGATATAATAATATATGTTATGAAAATTTACTTGGAGTTGATTCTTGGCCGTAAATTCCACGTTTTGCCATCTTCACAACTCTAGATGTGACAATCTTCATACTTAAGGATGTTTTGTCATTTTACTAATTTTCGGCAAGTATTTCAAGGAAACGGAGTTAATGGAACTAAAAGGATAATTAGGTGGCCTCTAGAATATATTTAATAGTTGAGTGGTGTTGGTAAAAACTTTTCAATACTAGGGTGGTCCTATTTATGCATTATACCTAAAAAATGATTTTTTGCTTTCCGAAAAAAAAGAAGAAAAAAACTTCGGGTGACTATTGACCCGTTTGAACCGGTAATAACGCATAACAGAAATCTTACAGGACACATTCAATGACCGAGGACTCCTGGGTGGGTGAATTGGGCCTCTTGGATGGCTTCCTCAGTTTTAAAATCCTTGAATTTTCTGAGGGAGAATCATCAAAAGATTTGTTTTTGTCGGGAACTTCAATGGAGTTCATCAGCCACTGAGTTGCTGATGCATATTGAAGGCATACAAGTTTCAATTTCTCAAATTTCTGCAAACAGTGGAAACCTTGTTAAATAAAACATTGGTTTTGGATGATAAATCAAAAATGGAGATCATTATGAATAAGGAATCTGGCCAACCTTGAGGAGGACTGGTGAAAGAAGAGAGCATTCCTTGAGACATTTCTCCATGAAAAAGTCATGATATTGGATTACCTTTTTCAAAGAAAGATGTGGTTAGGAAAAAAAAAAAAAAACACATACAAGAAAAGGACAAGTAATTAGGAGCAAAGTGTTCAGAAAATAAAACACAAAAAAAATATAAAAAAAAGTGAAGATTTGTTAATTTTCTACGCATTTCATACATGATTTCAAGAGTAAAGAGTATTTAACATATACCTCATCTATGCTCTTTGCATTCTCGAGTTTGTTATGCATAACATGCCAATTTGGTTCAAGAACCTGAAAACAAGATATAAATCCGTTTTTCAATCATAACATGACTAAAAATTCATGGGTTTACAATTGAGATGGCAAATTGGCTGCTTGGATTACGGGTCAAAAAGGTTAAAAATTGTCATATGGGACAGATAGCATTGACCTGAATCAGTTTTTGCCCAAAATTCCTAATTTTCTTAAAAAGATGTAGTTCTTTGAATAAAATCACTTGGGAGGTTTTATGGATTTAGAATACTTCAGGTGACATTCAACCCATTAGACCCATTTCCTATTTAGCTATTGTTTTTGCCTTTGACCCATTAGAGATAAGCATAACCTGAATTGCCCAATTCATATGTAAATGGATCCAAGTTCCCACTTATAGATGGTACTTCTCAAACTTATGACAAAGAAAAAGAAGATTTTAAAGAGTACGAGTTTAAAAAATGTGAAAGATCATAGAAAATTAACATTATTTTACCTCAAATGTTAGATAATGTAGAAGACTGTTTATAAACTTAAGCATATTACGGCACAATATCGAAGATGTCGAGATTGCTGTACCATGCATATCACGTGTGCGTGCGCCCTACACAATAAAGTATAATTTACAACAAAAACCATTGAAAGGGTTGATAATAATTGATGGTTATTTAGTCTCATACTTGATGTACTTGCCATGCTGCACAAAGTTGTCGATGCACGTGTTTACAGTGAAACAGAAACCGAAAAATTAACTGGTATTTTGTCAAGGCTTTTCTTGATATCACAAGCGATAATGGCCATTGAACCTTAAACAGAAAACATAAAAAAATTTAATAATAATAACACAAAAACATTCAACAAAAAAGGCTGTGAGTGATGGTAAGGAGAATAACATTAACTTTAATTTTATTCGAAATAGGATATTTATTTATTACAAGTGCTCAGGTAAACAAAGTGATGCAAAGTTGCAAGAGAAAGGTAATATTATATATCCAAGCATACTGAGGATTATAAAATAACTACTCTAATGGATGAATTGTATAAGGCAATATAATTTAGGGGAAATTGCATTAAAAGGTAAGATAAGTTACATAATTTCCTATTAGAGTAATGTAAAATTAATCGTGTATATAACAACAACAACAACAATACACCAATCCCGCGATAGTGAGATATGTGGGAGGTAAGATGTAGACAATTATGCATCTACCTGAGGGCAAAGAGACTACTTCTAAAGAGACCTCCGCCTTAGAAGTTAGCAAAAAGTAATACAATGAATTATAAAATAGGAAACTATGAGAGTTAGCAAAAAAGTAATACAACGAAAAGTAATCATGTATATAAATGTACCAAAAGATTACAAATTTCAAAAAGAAATTTGGTGGCTTTTTAGCAGGTTACAGCACAGTTTCTTTGGTTACCTTAGATTGACTTAATAATTTGTTACGTTACCTTAAGTTTAAGGTTTTGAAATATGAAATCCTTTTTTGTAAAAGTTTTTATCCTTACATTACCTCTTTACATAACATATAATTACATTACCTCAAATAGGAAATTTTGTAACTTAGGTTACCTGTTAATGAAACTTGCCCTATGATTTATGTACAACATCAGAGGGTATCTGTTAACAAGTTTCCATGGTGTGTTAAACATATATTTGTTGACCTTCATTTCTTTTTAGCAAACGGCTCAAATGAGTTGAAAGTGTCCCAAAGTGTATCTTTATGCATGCAAACTCCTAAAGCATTTTATTAAGAAACAATATATATATATATATATATATATATATATATATATATATATATATATATATCAGCTGTCGTAATAGGTAAGAAAGAAAAGGTGATATTTACCTTGAAACTAACAAAAAACGTTTCCACACCAGTAATATTTAATGGCTCTTCTAAAAGATCGGTCTCTGCCACTGTCTCGCCTGTTTGAAGATCTTTTAGAGTGCTCAATCTCTTTACCAAAGAACACGTATCCTGAAACGAAAACATCATATCTCAATGAAAAAATATTAACTAATGTTTCCGCAATTATTTTACCCCAAGACTATAAATCTTACTAACCACAGAACATGTGACATCCTCATGTAAAGGATCTGCTGCAGCTGCTGTAGAACGCAATGCAAGGTCCAATAGTGACTGAAAATTAAAGCCAAATATAGAAAATTTTCAGTCCATGAAAGTTCTTAAGTTTTGCAAGCGTAGATAATATGATATTTTGCAGAGAAATTGTAAATGTTATTCATGAAAAAAATATTAGTAGACTCAATAAAAGATATATATAAACATTTTCAATTCAGAATGTGGATGATAGTTGCAAGATAATATCAGGTAATTAGATAAAACACCTGAAGTTTCTCAACGGAGATCTCATTTGGTGTTTTAGCAAGTTCATCACATGCGATATCCATAAAGTGAACCAAGAAATCACCCTGTAAGTCAACACACAATTCTTACATAATAGTCATCATAACGGATTACAAACTTAATCTGATTATATAAACGTTCTAGAAGAATTATTACACTACAATTTTAGCGCAAGCAAATACCTGATCTAGAAGAAGATAATGCTTGATAGAACGTAGCTTTCCAATGAGGTCATACTATCAATGTTAGAAAAAAATTATTGATCAGTAAATTGCAAGCAAAGAAGTACTAATAAATACAGCAATCAGGAATAATATTAAAAATACTTCTGAAAATAGCCACACCTTATCCTTCATGAGATTTAGTAACTCGCCACTGGCAAAATCATACGCAGATTTTATACATTCAAGATAATGATCATTTGAGCCAAAGTTCATCAACTTTGAGTTCTCCAATGCAGGGACCTATACACAAGCTAGTATAAGTTATGTACAACCGTTTTTACAATAAGAAATTAACCTAATAAATATAATGACTTAGAAGATTTTATCCATTAGAAATACACTTTCAGGATTGACTTTTGCCCAGCTCAATCCACTTGACCCATGTCCTTTTCAGCTAATATTAAAATACATTTATTACATTGGTTCAAAACAACAATTGAAGGTAATAACCCTGTTCGAATTTAATATAATTTGCTTTGCTTGTCAAGAAAAAAAAAGAGAGAAAGAATTGGAAGTGATAGACACACCTGAACAGGGTGACCACATTCTCTCATGACATTTAAATATTTCCCGGTTGTTAAGATGGTTTCAGCCGAATTTGCAAGGAAGGAAGGAATGTCATCTTTTAGACTGTATCGTTGTCTCCAATACATAGCATCATAATCTTGGGTGAGACTCTCCTGCAAAATTAAATTCAACCAATTAATGTGAAAGTTTGAGAAAAAAAATATAAAAACATTCTAATAATTAATGACAAAACACAAGTAAACATATAGGCATAGAAACCCGAACCCCAGTCTGGTTATTTAATTATTAAATAAAAGTATAAAACATAGTTATTATGTGTAAAATAGGATAGTCATAAAAATCATAATAATATGGAAAGTAAAATCCAACATAGCATTAGGGAAAATGGTACCTTTTGAAGAGATTTGTTCTCAGCGATGAAGAACTCATCATGAGGATCATCAATAACACCTTCATACACCCACCTGCACATGTTATAGTTCACTACTTGAGTTAAAAAAATCTAGATGGAAAACATAGTGGACATTCAATTGTTAAATATTGGGTTTTGTGGAAAAATTAAATAACTTTGAATTATATGGGGAGTTCGCAACTGTATACCTTTCTAGAATGCCAAGATAAGCAGAGTTTGCAGATTCTATCATCTTCTCTAGCAATGACCTGACCAAATAGTTACCAGCCATTATCTTGGCCTGTTTAAATTTAAAAACAACAAAAAAGATAAAATAAGCACATGATAGATTGAAAAAAGTGAAAAAAAAAACCTGGAGGGCAGACAACCAAGAGTTCAGAAATTAACACATCTACCTGACTCTGTAGAAGGTTAAGAACTGCTGAACCAACAAAATCATATGCTGAAGCCTTCTTTATTACTATTGACAATGCTTGCATTGATCCCATCATTGGCTACAAAGGGATTGTGAGTCAATTTGGATCAGTTTGGATCAATTTGTGTGCAAATTTAAAGATTGGCATAAATTTGGACTTAATGGATTCATCAAGAATCATTTGCTTCTACCCAAATGACAATAAAGTGGCAAATAATTTTTAGAAAAACACTTTAACTAATAGAGAAGTACCTGACAATAGAACCATAATCCTTGAATTGAGAGTCTTCCTAATCGAAATTGATGTTCAAGCTGTGCCACCATAGCCTGGTAATCCTGACAAAGATAAAATTAAAACCAGTTTAAGTATAGCAAAATAAAACTAAAACCACATAAAAAGTTAACAAAATAAATGCAACTTAAAAAAGTTAACAAAGAGAATAAGTTGCAACTAAAAAATCCAGACAGAAAAACTATTTATTGTTTAATACTGGCCAAAATAATACTTTTTGAGCCAAGTTTATTTTATTGATTGTTTAATCCCTGGCCAAAATAAAGTTTTTGAGCCAAATTTACTTTATAACTGGACAATATTATTTACAATGAAAGAGAGGATCCACTTTTAAAGAAATCCACTACAGCATTAAAGTTACGGTCATATGTGCCACAACATATGCAGTAAAAATGATTAGCTAATAGACTAATAGCATTAAAAATAATAACTTACTAGAAGGAGGGCCCTCAGTGCAGCCGCAAAGGCATGATTAACCAATCCAGATTTGAACTGGGATTTTGACTCAACAAACTGGTTGATGAGCAAATAGCTCTTGCACAAAGGGAATATCCGCTTTGCTGATTCCTGCATTTGCTTGGCATATTTGATTTAAAAATTAAACTAGTTCCATGAAGAAACAAACATGCACACATATGAGTCATGATACATACATACATGTATGCATATACGAGAATATATTAGTTGATACATTGTATTTAACTGAAAGTAATGAGTTTTTACTTTTCCATAAGTTAGGATCATTTTGTCACTTGGTCATTGAGCTTTTGGATATTTTGTTAGAGTAGCTCGCGTGTATATAGATGAGCTCTATGACGTATGAAAATCATCTATTTTTTATATGGAATGAGCAAATGATCAGCAGAGAACACCATTCTCTCTATGGACCCTAACTCTGATTTTGATTTGTATTCATTCAAGCTCGTGCTTATCAGAGCTGATGTTGTTGCTACTCTGAAGAATGGTGAGGAATGTACAAGTGTACAACTGTGATGAGCTGATCAGAGCACAGCAGTTGCTAATCATGCAAAAACTGTTAGCAGCCAGCATGCATAGTAGAGGTGAAGGAGACCGTAAAGCGCATGTTGGATCTAGTGGTAAAAGCCAATCAGAAACGCACACAGAAGAAACCCTATGGCGAGGAGTTCGACCACATCATATCAGATCAGTGGACTCGAACAAGAAAAAGGATAAGGAAGAGAAGCTTAGAAATTAATCCCCTACCCTACACAAGGACTGGCAGACACAATAACTAGTGCAATCAATTTTTCGAGACACCTAGAGATATGAAAATTCGGTTGGTTGTATTTGAAATGGAGGGCACACCAAAGGTGGGTTCATGGAATTGAAAAACAACCAGTTTCAGAGAAAATGCTAAACCCTTAAAAAAAGCTTCGTAACTTGAGAATGGTAAGCAATGTGAGTGGGTGATTATAACTTAAGCTTGAGGAATCAAAGTACAAGTACCTTCAAGTAGAATTGATAGGATCAAAACTTCAAAAACACATAAATCTAAACTCTAAACTTGCAAATCTTGCTTTATAAACTGAAAAATCTATTGTACAAATTCCTATCTTCTATTACATATTTATAGGGTGTTGACCGGCGGTTCTCCGTCACTTGACGGCGGCAGTTGGCCGTCGGCGGTTGTCGTCGGTGGTGGTCCACGCCACTCCACGGTGGTTTGTACATATTATCCTATATAGATAAGTTTCTTTACTAAATACAATAAATAATACTAAAACTATAATTCCTTTTGACAATTATTTCCAACTAGAATTATTATTAAATCTGTATCGGGGTGGTCAGCCTTCCAAAATACTACCTACCGTTCAAAAAAACCTCAATCAAGCTATGAAACTAGCAAAAATTCCTTATTACTCTCTATACAGGGTGGAGGTTAGAGCCCCCCCCCCCCCCCAAAACCACTAACAACTACATCCCTAACCAAGGATTTAGTAAAAAGAAACCATATCTCCCCTGCCCCAACCCTCTGTCATAACCCAATCCAATACCAATATTGGGTCTACATACCAGAAACCGTTTTTAAACAATCACAAAAGTCAACTGCCAAGATGCCCAAGACCCGATCCTCAAAACTCCCAAACCAGGAAAATGCCTGTCAAACAAACAATTACCAAGAAAAAATATGAAGAAAAGGAGAAAGAGCAATTTATGTTTCTTCTGTAATGAAAGAAAAATACTCACCAGGTGAGGTCATAAATGCAAAACTAACAAGCTTTATATGCTATTGTCTCCTGATGTATACTCGTGAAGAAGAAAACAAAACGGTTTCCGTTCAATCGTTCATGCATTGCCTTGTTAGGTTCAAAAGAAGTGGTCTAATTAAAAGACAATGGGTATCCATCCATGTTGGTGGACAGTGGGAGTAGGCATAATTTAATTGATCTCATGCTTTGCTTGCTAAACATATTGGGTTGAAACTCACGCCAATCAAGTTGCTGATAGCCGATGCACAGGTTTAAGATTCCAGTCAGTTCATGTACGCAGGTGTGTACAATGGAGCTTTTAACTTCTTTGTCATGCCCGCCCATACGTAGATATGGTATGCTCTTGGGTCTTCAATGGTTATCAAAAATCAAATGTAATATCAGCCAACTATCTCCAGTGGGAAGGGCAGTTAGTAAAGTTACTTGGCTGTTTGGGCAGCAATCCAAAAGAAGAAGGGGAACTAGTTTTGGAACAAGGGCAGGCTGGTGTGTTTAACTTCACAAAAGTTCTTGCTACAACCAGTTATGGACCATTCAACTGGAGAGCTTAGATATACTTGGCTACAAATGCAAGAAATAACAGGAGGAGCTTAGAGCACTGCGAGTCTGTGAGACTCTTCCAATGATGTATTTGCAACACCCAAACTCCAAGGGAGACTAGATCATAGTATCACACTACAACAAGAATCATCTAGTATATAATGACATGATGTATGAGAATCATCTTCTCACTTTTTCATATTCAGTTAGAGCAAGCAAGGGTGTTGTACCTTGTGTAGTCAGATAGTATATAACAATATGATGTATGAGAAACATCTTCTCTCTTTATAATATTGAATTCTACAGTCGTTATCTGTTTGGACCCTAGTTCTGATTTTCATTTCCATTTACCTAAGGTCTATCATTAATCATGTATTCTGGTACCAGACAAAATTATCATACAGCAGATGTAATAGTATCTTGCTATATATGGGACTCTTATAACCCTAATTAATAACAACAATTCTTTCAATCGGCCTTCTGAGGTTTATTATGAAGAGCTAACCCCATGTGTTGTCGACCAACGTCAATCCACCGCTGCAAATGCAAAAACCATAGCCGCCTTGCAAATCCAAAACCCCTGCCCAGTCAACGTTTCTTTTAAACTGATGAACCTAAAACCCGAAGCCCTAGCAATTGTTCATTGCCAAAGAAGCTTCCACTGTCATCAACCACCTAGAGTAGCAGATCACCCTCGAAACCCTAGCCACTGTCGCTCAATGCCAAAGACCAAACTCTGGCTTGATCATTACTATAAATAATCAACATCCACCAGCCACCACCACACAGCTACTGTTTATTGTTGTCGTCACTGCAAAAACAAGCAGCTGCCGCCTTTTCAAGGACAGAGGCAGCCTTCACAGCAGATCGCCCAAAAAAACCACTAATCTGCTAGCAAGCTTAACTGCCACCACAAATCGTCAAACTCCAATGTTGTCATCAAATGTGCACCAAGCTCGTTGAGACACCAATTACTCGTTATACTGTCACGCTGTCCGGTCTTTTAGCCTTGACCATTTGGCTTCAGCTTCCGCACTACAGTTCCCTAATCCAGTCGTCATCACCGGGAGACAGCTGTCAGAGGTTGTTACTGTCACACCTAACTTTGACTTCTCCATCAACAGTTATCGAGCTAAGGTCTAAGCTGCAATCTCTTCCCCATCCTTAGCTTTCATCCGTGCAGGAACGCATTAAACAACAATAATTGTATGGTTTGGGGTTTATTGGCACGTATACACGTATGTAACTATGTATATGTCCATACATATGTGTGTCACATAGCATATGTGTGTGTGTTGGTAAGTATGTCTTAATGCATGCACGTATGTATGCATGTATAGATAAAGATATATAGGTGTATACTGTAAGCATGCATATGAGTGTATTTGGCGCTATTATTTATCATTGAAAGATGCACAAGTATCAAAGTTTCAAAAGACCACATATGTTTAGACTCTTGCCTGGAGTGCCAAATCCATAGATCCGTCAACATGAAACCTAAAAGAGTCCTCCTTCCCTCTAACTTTGTTGATTGAAATATATCGGCCCTCAATACCAATTAAAGCAGACAAAAGATCGTCAATTACAATCAATTCCTGCATGTATCAGAACATTAGGTTAATAAATGCATATTTGTCACTTTGACCACAATATTAGCTCGGTTCCCCCAACCTAACCACACACAAGATGAACCCATCTAATGATCAATTAAGTCTGAGATTAGAGGCAGAGCTCACATTTCTAACTCACAGGATGTTTGGATATGCATGTTGAAACTAATTATATGATATTTTAATAATCAAATAACCAACTGTACTGAAACTCTTTGTAGGCAATAGTGTTAAGATGTGCTTATGCCGTTTGAAGTTGTAATAATCAAACAATCAATTGTTTATGCTTTCAGCCTTTCAGTGAGTTTTGAGCACTTAAGTAAACAATCGATAAACTACCAAAAAAGACATGGATAAACTATCAAAGTATTTAAATTCAGAATATGATGGTTTATTTCCTATCAGCAATTATAGTACTTTTGAAAGTTCAAAAAATAATAGTTATATTAACTATTTAGTAAAAATTTTCTTAAAATGCGCTTATCTATAATTCAAAATGTTCACGTTGTTCTTAACATTAATGTTAACAATGATCCACATAGATAAGGTAAATAAGAGGGACAAATAAGTAATTGTGGATTTTCCTTTAATAATCAGTTTTATTGCCTTTGGTATGGCCGTATGGGAATTAGTAATCCAAAACAGATTATTTAAGCCCCTAAATAACTACATAAGTAACATAATAAGAACCAAAATCACTTTTACCAAATAGTAAATCTGATTTTTAGAAGTGCAAGTCACATTAAGTAGATAATTAGTTTCATAACACAACCAAACACTCCCTCAGTGACATCTAATGGTTCCTGCCAACATCATAAAAAATGGTTCACAAGTATTTGATGTTAGACTTGGTTAGGCACCGTTAGTTGACACTGACATTGCACTAAGTTCCCCAATTGTAATGGTCAAACATATTTAAGCAATCTAATAGCACATAGTGGTTCCTACAGGTAAATGCTAAAAAGTAATCAAAACTCCAGTAATAAAAACACTCTCTGACTCTCTGTTGACCATAAAAATCATTTAGTTGCCAACTTTTCTAGAAACATTACTAAGACTATATATGACCGAACTTTCACATTTTCACATGAACACTTTAACTAGAAGATAAAATGCACATCTCAATTTCACCACTATGTTAAAAAAATTCAGAGGCAAAGAGTCTTTAGGATAGTGGAACAATACCCTTTGATTATATAACAATCACAAGCAACCCAAACTCATCAATTAGACCTCGCAAGCTTTTCCTGTATCTTTACTATTTAAATTTAATTTATAACATTATACATTTATCTCATTCGTTAACAATCACAAGAAACCACTTAATACATCTTAATCTGATTTGTTAAGAGTTTTTAAGATGTAAAGGGTGTTTGTTTTTTTCCATTAAGATCTTAAAAGCTCTAAATGAATAAGAGATAGATTTACCTCTAAAACCTTGTAAAGTTATATATCACCAAACTCTAAGAAACTACCGGCTACAAACCTCAATCTTCAAGCCTTAAACTATCAGTATCCACTAAAATTCTTAATGCCACAGTCGACCTCAAACTCATTGACCATTGCCGACTCAAACTCCTTGAACATCGTTGCCCAACTCACACTCTCTAACCCGTTTTTGTTGTTCTCACACTCCTAGACTATCACCACCTAACTTACAATCCTCGACACTCACCACCGTACTCGCACCCTCCAACCTACATCGTTGTATTAAATGTCGTCGCCTCTACACTACAATAAGTATTTTGATCCCTAGTTGCCATGGTTGTTTTCTAATTTTAATTGCATTAAAAGTTTGATGATGTTGATTAAATTTAAAATTTGATGAATATCAAACATGACAGAACAGATGTTTACAAACATCCCGACCCTAAAAAACAAACATCAAACAAGATTCAGACATTAGAACCACCCTTATTGTTTAGACATGGTATTCAGATTCAGTCACTGTGCCTCTTTAAAAACAAACAGCACCTCGGTCACCTATAATGGTTTTTACACTAAGGTCACAAGAAACTTGCAAGAAAAAAACACGAGCCTATGGCCCTATATCATGAATTTGATATGCATATTTTCTTTTAGACCTTGTAACTCTCCGGTGTTTAAGGAGTTGAAAAGACAACCGATCACTTTCAAGTGAAATGAATCAATGTATTGACTTGTTGACATGTAAGTCTCTGTAAATGTTATTCCCTACTTTCACATTTGTCTTCTTTTTTCGACAATGATAAATCTTAGTTCTTCTAAGAATCTTATGGATCAAGTGAACTTCTTATACGTGTACACATTAACTAGAATCTTTTTCCATTTTAAGATAGTTATTGCTTTCTTGAGAGCCAAGATGACATAAAATTGATGCAGCCATCTACTTCACATACCTGAACCTTTACAATGGTACTTCTTTAAGCACTCAGGTGTCCTAGTTTTACATAAGCAAAGACCCTAATCAATGTCATCATATTAATCACTAAGCTCTCCTATATTCTAATCACATAGTCTAGTATACAACTTGTCGAGGTAGTTCTTATTTGACGATAGAAATTCTCAAGCTACATAAGGAGTTCAATCCTTTTCTAATATCTAGTTTTCTTGCTTTTTAATTAGGTGGGCAATTGGTTCATAAATCTTTCAAAATGCTTAGAAAGTAGTCAACCTCGGTCAATAGTCCCCGATTAAAGAAGTGGCTACATCCCATATGCCCCCCTTCAAACATGCTACGGTTTCCTTATGTGCATGTTTAATTCACAAAAGGCTCATGTCACCTACCTATTGCGCAACAAGAAGACGCATAATAGATAATGAAAACCAGAATTCTTGTAAATGATAAGCTTTCAAACACAAGCTCACAAGTTAAATTGGTCATACCTATATAAAATATTAAAATGTACTTTTCCTTGTCAATGTTATATCTATGTTTCTCCCAATAAACAGGAACTACAAAAGCCAATCTGCTTGTTAACTACACATACATTAACAACATCTAAGAAAGATCTCAAAATCCATACAGCTTCAAATAAGAGCCATAGGAAACCTTTTAACAAATATTTGAGAGAGTAATTAAAGAATTAACGTAGGTATGATATAAACTCTGATCACAGATCGACAATCATAACAAATCAGATTTTGCAGGTGTAATACGTCTTAGAGAGCTCTAGTATCGCAAAGAAATGGAAGATATCCTCATCAACAGTCTTAATAGAAAAGGGTATAAAATTTTCACTACAGAACATACCTGCACTGAAGCATTGTAACAACCTATAGGCTTCTCAGATTCCAAGCTGTATACACAAAATGTACAAGAATAAGCAATTTCATTTTGATGCAGCAGAAGATACAGTAAAAGAAGACCTGACAGAATGAATAACTTCAATATCAGTCCATGGA
The DNA here is from genome assembly GCA_032274825.1 of Drosophyllum lusitanicum. NCBI lineage: Eukaryota > Viridiplantae > Streptophyta > Magnoliopsida > Caryophyllales > Drosophyllaceae > Drosophyllum > Drosophyllum lusitanicum. The sequence continues at coordinate 803 of JAUEJL010060224.1, read as the reverse complement.
AAAAGGTATAAGTACCAAAAGTCCACTGAATCTCCCTTCGACTCAGAGAACCCGGATGTCAGTTTTACTTCCTGCACCAAAATTTCAAGAACAAGCATAAATTTACATGCTAATTTCCAACAAAATTCAATATTTTCAATCATATAAGGCTATATGCTATATTCACACAAAAACATATATGATTCCGTCTTGCATTATCGATATAAATCTGTGTGTAAGCATGAGAGAAAGGAAAGAAGAAAAACCTGGTGAAAATTGCCGGTGAGGAACGGTCTATCGACGTTCCACTGAGGGGTGGAAGGACATGAAGCATCCATGGAGAAATGGAGAAGCAATTAGAGGGAAAAAAGAACCAAATTGAGTTCAAATGATATTTGCGATAACACTCAAGCGGCTGATTGAACCAAAAATCAAAACAAAGAAAGAGTTTTTGCCAAATCTGCTGCACAATAAACAAATCACAGAGTACAAACAAGTCAATAGTAACCTAGCATTGTTCAAAGAGAATCAGTTATGCAGTTCAAAGCAAAGCAAAGCAGAGCCGGGGGCAGATCCAGGATAATAACACAAATAATAAAATTTAGGTGTGTTCTTCAGGTTTCGGTTTATTCGGGTCAGGTTAATCCGGCTTCTCGCTGTTAATTAGATAATCGGACTAAATTATGTACAATTGATGTTTACACAAGTACGAACAATCTAATTTACGGCAGAAACACAAAGACCTGTAACAAAACACGAACGCAGAGCAGAATAATATAATCTCAATTGAATGTGTGTGTGCGGGGGGGGGGGGGGGGGTGGGG
>JAUEJL010060213.1:0-18607 GCA_032274825.1 Drosophyllum lusitanicum | reverse complement strand
TTTTATTTAAATTAGAAGAAGTTTATTATAAGAAAATAGATATAAAAGAGATATTAAATATTAAGAGATAGGTAAATTTTTTTATTATGGATAATTTTATATGAATGTTAGTTTTATAAAATTTTAAATGAATCGTATATTTTTTTAAATTACAGATAATATTAACTAACATGGTTTTTGTATCTATAAAATTGACTAAAAAAAGTCAAAATTAAATTTCAATATTTATAAAAATGAATCGTTTAAATTTGATAATTAATTTTTTTTAATATAAATCAACGGCTAAGATTGTTTAATAAAACTTATTCAAGTTAGTCTTTTATATATATTAGAAGATAAAGATAAAGATAAAGATTATATAAAATGTTCATATGTTACACGGGCTGGTTTAAAAAAATATAAATATTAATAATTATATAACACTAAAAAGAAGAAATTAAAAGAAGCCGTAGATTTGACAATAATTATCAACAGTTTTCTTAGATTTGATAAGAGCTTTTAAAACAATTATCATTATTTTTTTATTTAGGTTTATGTGTATTATTGGGTTTAATATTTTTTTTAATCCAATTAGGACGAGAATTTCTAAAATTTTGAAAACAATTATCAAAAGTTTCCGTAGATTTAATTTATAATAGAAATAGGGTTTTAACAATGATGTTTCAATTTTGACTATTTAAAGTCAAAATTAGTTTAAATTGTCTAATAATTTTTTTTAAATTAGTCTTTTATTTATATTGTAAGATAATATGTAAGATTATTTATTTTTTAAATATATTTTAAGTATAATATTAACTACAAATTACATGAATGTATATATAACAATTAAAACTATATAATCAAAGGTTTATTTTAAAAGACAGGATATGTTTTACACGTATATAGGTTATTAAAAAATTAATATTGCATTTATTGAAACCTTGTAATTATCAAAGTTTGTCTAAATGTAAAGTAATTAAATCTCGAATATTTGTTTTTTAAGAAATAATCCAAAATTAAAATTGTTAAAGATAATTTCATTTGTTTAAATCGGAAAAGTCAAAATTAGATTTGAATTTAAATTAAAATGGATGGTTTAGATTTGGCAATTAAAAGTTTTCATCTAAATCAACGGGTAGAATTATTTAATAGATTTTATTGAAGTTAATTAGTCTTTTATTCATAAGAGTTAATTGCTTTTTTGGTCCCTAACACAAAGATGCATGTTTAGTCCTTTAGTAATCGTAAGTACATAAATCGTCATTTATTTGAGAATTTTGGAGCAATAGTAATCCTTTGATAAATTTTCGTTACTTTTGATCTGTTAATTGCCATAAAAAAGACTATTCTACCCTTCCTTTGTCAGACACTCCCACCCCTACCCCTAATTCTTTCTCTCTTTTCCCCTCTTTACACCTAACCATTGCTACCCACTGTTGCCCAGTAACTCCAACACCCAGTCCACCAAAATCCAACACCCACTCCACCAAAATCACTACCCTCTGTTGCTCTGTAACTCCACCGGCCACCGCCCACACACCACCTCGAGACAAAACACCCTGAAAGCATATATATCAGTCGCCGTCATTGCTTTCCCATTTCCCTTTAACCAACAATCCAACACCCACTCCACCAAAATCACCGCCTACTGTTGCCCTGTAACTTCACCAAAATCTTGACCCTTTGTTTCCATGTTAAGATCAAATCCGATTTTGAATTAAATAGTAAGCTATCTAAAAACGTCACAAACCTAACTAGATGCATCTTTGATATCAAGACCGATATGATTGATGTCTATAACGGAAAGTTCTAGGTTTTTAAAAGTATCGAGCTCAAGCTCGACGATATGGTTTGATTCATTTCTGTCGTTGGATTGATTGAAAACGCCAAGGGTGTTAGGAAGATGATGCCTCAATGACGGCCTTCGACGGTGTGATGGCGAAAGTCATACCGTGGAAGGTGTATCATGGGTCTTCACATATGATTCCAAACACGAAGGAAGGTAGAAAAGGAAACAGAGTCGCTGGAGGTTGGGTTTTTAAACCGGAACGGGCAAGCGTAAAAGGTGTGGCTTGACTTCATGAACGCCTTCTAGTTGTGAGTCGTTGAAGATGAAGGAGAAACCATCGGTGGGTCGGCCACTGTTACTCCGATGAGCAGAAAAAGTAGCCGTAAGATATGGGGTTGGATTAAGATCATAGGAAAACTGATCCGAAAGATTGAATCTTTGCCGGTTTGGGTTCTTGAAAACAGGAGAAATTAAGATAAATGGGTTGTTTGATTTAGGGTTTAGATCAGTTGTTGATGATTTTGGTTTGGGTAAAGGAATTTTTTTCTGCCTTTGGGATGAGCAAAACAAGAGATAAATCATACAAGCTAATTTGTCAATGCTCCGTTGGGATGGCGGTGGTTCGTGTAAAGAGGGGAGAAGAGAGAAAGAAATGGGGGTAGGGGTGGGAGTGTCAGAGGGAGGGTAGATTAGTCTTTTTGATGGCACTTAACGGATCAAGACTAACAGAAGTTTGTTAAAGGTTTACTATTGCTCCAAAATTCTCAAATAAAGGACGATTTATGTACTTACAATTACTAAAGGACCAAACATGCATCTTTGTAAAACCTTAAGGACCAAAAAAGCAATTAACTCTATTTATAATAGATAAGTGCCCCGTGTACTACACGGGCGAGTAGAAATAACTGATGTTAAATAATAATTAACGTATTAGTGCTTAGAAATTGAGACAATAAATTTCAATTTATTAAATTCAGTAATACTTGTATCGGTGCAAATGATTCGTTACAGCAAGTAATCAAGATAATAAATTTCTTTAATAAATATAACTATTGGTTATCTTGTAAAATGTGTAAAAAGATGTAGATTTAAATTATGATAGGAGAAAATTAGTACGATAAAATTTAAAAAATATATATAGTAAATAAATAAGTTGGATACATATAAATACTTTGATTTCTTTAATAAATATAACTATTCATTATCTTTTTGTAATTTTAGTTAAATACATATAATGCCCATAATTCATATTATCCATGTATATGAATTTAAATTAGGGTTTAGTTCACTAAAATGTATTAAAGTTGTTACGTTTTGCTATTGTGTGTATCCAACTTTAAAAGTTTCTATTGTGTGTTTCATACTTTTAATTTGTTGCTATTGTATGTATTTTGGTTACATACAAAAGTAAAAAATTTACAAGTTTAGTACATACAATAGAAAATTTAATACATACAATAGCGACAAATTAAAACTTTAAAAGTTCGATACATACAATAGAAATTTTTTAAGTTCAATACATGCAATAGCAAAACATGACAACTTAAATACATTTTGATGAACTAAACCCTTTAAATTAAATTTATGAAGTTGCCAACGTTTGTCGTTAATTTTTTTAATTCTCATTTCTTACATGTTTTCTAATTATTTGATATTTTTTATTAATGGTTAACATTTATTTTTTTTAAACCAATCTGTATAGCACATGGGTATTAATATGGTATTTATTTTATAAATTCAATATGTTAAGGTAGTGGTTAATATAAACTAGTTTAAATTTGTATCCGCATGTACAAATCATGTATTATTATCTATTTTTAGTTAAGATTGATTTAAGTCATAGTATTATATGGATTATTCAAAGATATATGTTTGACTCTAAAAAGGCAAAATTGATTTTTTTATTTTAAGTGAATAAATGGTCAAGATTTAATATTTTATTAAATGAAGGGTTTAGATTGTCCGATAAATTTTATCTAATCAGTCTTTTATATATATTAGAAGATTAGAAGATAAAAATAAAGATTATATAAAATGTTCATACGTTACACGGACTGGTTTAAAAAAATATTAATAATTATATAACACTAAAAAGAAGAATTTAAAAGAAAGCGTCAACACTTAGACGTTATTGTATTTTTTATATAAGTTATCTGATATTATTATTATTACTATTATTATTATTATTATTATTATTATTATTATTATTATTATTATGACAATATTTATATGAAAATAATTATCAACAGTTTTCGTAGATTTGATAAGAGCTTTTAAAACAATTATCAATATTGTTTTATTTAGGTTTATGTGTGTTATTGGGTTTAATATTTTTTTAATCCTATTAGGACGAGAACTTCCAAAATTTTGAGAAACAATTATTAAAAGTTTTCGTAGATTTAATTTATAGAGTTGTGTTCAATAAAGTCCATTTAAAAAACATAATCCTAAAATTTTAATATTCAATCACAGGTGATTCAGTATACAATCATATGTGATTTGTAAAATCATTACATGTGAATTATGAAAAATTACGAAAATATCACTCCGCCCAAATTTTTAAAATTTAATCTGGACCATTGATGTTATTGATCTAAAGGCTAAAATTAGTCCATTAGGACTATGAATTAATTATGGACTATATTGAACATTCTTCTACACAAACAATTATATAATCATAAAATTTGTAGAAAAAAATCCGACAAATAAGTATTCTAAACTGCACAGTTTACACAAACATTACTTAGGTGGAGATTTAGTTTTCTTTTTTATTTCTCGATTTTACCGGCGCTTTTTGTTTTCTTTAAAAAACATACGGCACATAAGCTAATATAATGTATTACATAAATTCTTTCAATAAAATAAATAAATTTGTACAACAAAATTACATATGACACATTTTTATCTCAAAATATTCTTATCCGCCATCTAGATCTACTTCTTATCTTTGTCAATTTCTATTTTTCAATAATCCAATTATCCAAATAAGTATTTGAGTTCTTTTCACGTGGGTTTCCGATAGAATGAGGACCTTAGATGTTAGATATAATAGAGTCTTAAGGTGTCGATTTTATTTTTTATGTTAAATTTGTGTAGTTCTTTTATTATACGAGTACTTGCCATTAGATAGAATCTAAGTCACATTTGTTAGTAGTAATAGACTCTTATTGTTTAAATATTTTACGTAGTTTCAAGATACACAGAAACTACATTACTTTTAAAAAATCCAATCGATTCAATTGTTTTAAGTTTCATATCTAAATTCAATTTACCATTTTTGCGTAAGTGGTTTAAAATTATTTTTTTAGTAAAAAATAATAGATGAATAATCTAATCAAACTCGATTAAAAAGTAATTAGTCCCTGACGCAAAGCGCGAGTAAGCTAACCACTAATTGGGCATCAATTAAAACCCACCTTGAATTAATCTAAAAAATGTATACAAATTAGGCATTAATTAAAACCACCGGCCGCAACAACCACACCATCGTAACTTATCACACAGTCACTACCCCTACAGCCACCTCCACCACCACCACCACCACAATGGTTCACAATCATCGACATCGTTAATCATCGCTTGCCACCATCAATTGTCATTGATCGTCGCCTCTACTAACATAATCTTCGCCATGAACAACATCGTCTTCACCACCACTACCATAACCATCAACCACAACAACTGCCAACATCGTCATGGATTCAAGTGTGTATTGGTCCACCAGCGACCACCACCGTCATACTACACTCTACCACCATCATAGACCACTACCGTCAATCATTGCCACTACACCACTTTCAACTCCCGTCGCCACCTCTTTTGACTATCACAACAAGTGTCGCAACCACTGTCGTTGTCAACTAACATCCGGTGCCATTTATTACAGTTAATCCTTGTCTCAACCAACATTGTCGTTGTCGTCAGGGTGTCACCGACCATCACCCCTAACAGTTGTTGCCACCACCACCAACTACCACCATAACTTACTATTGCCACCACCAACAACTACTATCAACACCACTGCCACCACTAACCATCACCGGCCACTATCACTACCGACTATTGCGAGCATTATCGACCTACACACAATATACACGCGCACATATATACATACATATACATATATCATTATTACCTATATTAACCAAAAACTATCAACGCTAATGATAATACTAGGGAATGTTCATTGCATTCCTTTGTAATATCTTACCTTTTTATCATTCTCGTTCCCTCTATTCAACCAAGTGCCCATTTAATGAATTGATGAACCATCACCTTGGTGATCTACTGGATAGCCCACTTGTTTCACATAGGGCATGTCAAAGGATCAAATCTTAGGGGTTTCAATAAAGGGTTGGCTAAGAGGTTATTTCTAAAACAGTCACGGGTAACACTGACTAAACCATGTATATCAGAGCTAAAGGCTCGTACTTCCGAGAGAATCTAAAAAGGGAAATCCCCTTTTTTCAAATAAAATAATGAATATATGGATGTTGGGTCAAATTTGTTAGTTGAGTAGTTCTATATATGAATATGTTACTAGAATTAGTAATTGTTGGATGATATTATCACATTAATTTGAAAAAACTACCCTCAAATTTCTCATGAGAAATAGCCTAATTAAAATAACTTAGAATTGAAAAACGAATTGACAAAAAAATTTGAGGTGAATGATTTTATTAAGAAATAGTTTAACTTGCAATATATTCATGGATGAATTACTAAATTCATTATGAAAAAAAAACCATGTCTTTATCCTTTTTTTATTTTACTTTTATCGGGGTTTCCATCCCGACTTTTCAAACACCCACGAAAGTCGGAATTGTAATTAAAGTCGGAACTATCAAGCTAGCCTGACTTCAAGTATTGTGAAATCAAAGGAATGGAATCCATCTCCCAAGTATAGCTAACGTCTTGTGAAGTCCCTCTATCCAAGTCCTACTTTTTTATTTTAGTTGCATTATACACGAAGCCTGTCCAAGTACTTTTTGTAGTCAATATTCTCCTATATATGTATGCCAATAAAACGCTCTGTCAAGCAAATTTCACGAATTCATGCAGTTTCACGAGTTCATGTTTTATTAGTACGTTGCAGTTGACTATTTCTTCAAGAATTTATTAGATGATATCGTATTTATTAGTTATAGATTTCACGTGATATCCGTTTGATTTTGGCCGAATATTATGTGAAATTGTTCAAAAAGGCGCTTTTTACCTTTGTTATTCATTTTCAGATTAAAAAGGTGAGAATAGAAATTATTTGAAGCTAAAACGAGTAAAAATCAAAAAGAAATGAAGAAAAGTTGAAGATGAGAAAAGATAATAAAGAAGGTCAAGAAAATAAAATAAACTGGAAAAAGAGAGATCGCGATGCGATCAGGCTATGGTCGCGACGCGACCAAAAGGATAAGCTGGTCAGTTCAAAGTTCAAAAAGAGTCGGGATCACGCGATGACTCTATAGATCGCGACGCGTCCGTGAGGGGATCGCGCCGCGATCTTCCTATTTTCGGATATCTATATATATCCATTCCTAGATCTGTTGGGGATTCTTCTACCCAAATTTTAACACCATTATACTCCTAAGAACGCTCCAGAGACGGTTCAAGGCAGATTGGAGCTAAACTTTGAAGATCAAGACTTAAAGATTGAAGAATTCAAGTCTTTTCATCATATTTTCATACGGTTTTTCGTTCTATCTCTATTCTTAATGTTGACTGATGAATTTCAGTGTGTTAATATGCTTTATGTTAGGCTGATCTTTCTGTTTTCCTCCCTAGAGGAGATGTAACCATTGAAAGCTGTTTGATTTAAATAAAGTATAATACTTTTTATCATATATTTATCATGTATTGCTTAATCAAAAATTCACATGTGTTTTAGATTCTGTTGTTGGTGTTTAGACTGAGTTTTCATAAATTAGAGAACCAGTCTATTTGTAAGGCTTGAATCATAATTATCTATGACCAATAGGTAATTTTGACTAGTGATTGACCAATCCTAAGTTAAACTATTAAAAATAGAAACTTTAACGTGTGTGCAATTGTATGTAATGACCTTTATGTGTTAATTGAATGATTTGTTAAACAAAACAATCATAAAAGATTAAGTCTTTCTTGATTCGAACTAAAACGCCTAATTATGCTTTAAATTAACTCCTTGACCTTATGGTTAGTTAATTGCATAATTATAGGGTTAGATAATCGGACCAAGAGTCTAATCACATTAGAAATCGGTATGTGATAATAAGTTATCCATTGCACATGTTTATTTGAAATCATTTAACTTGAAAAGATGAAATCGAGTCTAGGGAGGAAAATTCTTCATTCTGATAGTTTATCTAATAAAGTTGCTTGCTTTTCGTTCTCCTTGAGTTGCTTTTAGTGTTTCCTTAGTAGGTTAGTGGTTAAGTTTGGTAGTAGTTGATTAGAAGTGATAAAGTTCCAAATTCCCCCTTTATTTGGTTTTAGTAGTTTTAATTAGTTTCATATTGAATTAGTAGAATAAAATCAGAATAATACTCGTTCCCTAAATGTTTGACACCCGTACTTATTTTAACTATACTACGATACGATTAGGTCCTTTTGCCTATTTGTGTTGTAGAAGTGCTTTAATAATTCGGATTTTATAAATATTAAAACCTGTACGTTATAGAACATCATTAGATATCTATACTACCATAACGCTTTTAATATGTCAAAGCTAACTTTTAAGCAAGATTAAGGGGCTGTTTGTTTGCTGTTAAATGAAACCATTCTACGTTGAATGATGAATCGTTCAGCATTCACCGCGTTTGATAGCCACCTCTAAAAGAAAACTGTGTTGAATGAAATAAAAAAAACAGTGTTTTAATTTACATCTATAGTTCGAATTCAGTAATTTTTACCATACATACCTATGTTTCACTTCAATTGCATAATTGCAAATATAGACATTGAGAGTAACCATCTCACTAAAAAGTCTTTTTATGTTTCTAGAGGTAAAATAAACAATTCACCTCACATATTATACATACTATCAATTCATGAAGTAAAAGGGTAATTTCACGTGAGATTTTGAAAGCTATATTTGTCATTTTACTAAACAAACGTGAGATTTTAATTTTGCGTGATATATTAGTTTAAGTGAACATCAATAGTTTGAATATGGGGATTTTAATTTTTACAGTTTAATACAATAAACGAACAAAACTTAACATAAAATTTAATAAAGAAAAGTCATGTGAAACAAAAATAAATGACAAACGATGTCATATAAAAGTTTATAATAGAAAATGACATAAAAATTAAGAGTATAACAAAAAGTTCAAAAAGTTTAAAACACAATACTCTCAAAATTAGATTTTTTAGTTATCCATACACCAATACATATAAAAGTTATATATATATATGTACTATACAAAAATCACAAAATATATATGTATATATATTTTTTTTTGAAAGGCCATAAAATATATTAGTTGGGATTGTTTGATTAATAATGGAGCAATTTTTATGGTTAATCATTACCATTTACCAAACGGTCCTTATCGGTTAACTAAAAATTAGAAAACGAACCGTGGGATATGTAATTGGTTTGGTTAATTTGGGTCAGTTTTTGCGCTTAAATCAGTTATGGTTTAGTTAAATGGTTTTTGTGATCATGCCTACCACAGACTTACAATATTAATTCGTTTTTATCCCTACACAATGCGAGGGGCAAATGAAACCTCCTTAGCTATCAAACATAGACACAAGATAAGAGCACAAAAACCAATAGGGTTGGCTCGCTAGATTTGGGACATCTTGTTTAATTTGACTAATTAGGGTTGTCTTGTTTTGACTTATTAGGGTTGTTGTTTTGACTGTATTATGAAGAAGAAATCAAAGGAATGTCTAGAAATCTGGTATTGGCATTGAACATAAGTGGTTACTAATAAAGCATAAAGCTGAGACTTTGGGTCACGTTTAATTTATAGGTTTGTGTTCGTGTCAGTTTTGTGTCAACACATTTATGACTCATTTATTTTCCTGTTAGGTTCGGATTGTGTCACCTTTTTCTGTGGCGGGTTCGGTTTGTGTTTCGCGTGGACCAATTTCGCCAAAATGTATTCTGTGAATATTTTTTTTGAATTTTCGTATACGATTTTCCTTTTCAATTTTTCTAATTCCTTGTTTCCTTTGATATGAATTTTGAATAGATTTTCATTTAGATTCTAATTTCAATATTCAATATTCGTTTTGATTGTATTTAAACTTTTGATTTGGTGTTCGTTTTGGTTTGATTCGAATTTTGACTTCATTTTTTATTATAACTTATATAAATGAATTTACTAAACAATATAATCTACTACGCTTCTACCAAGTACTAATAAATAATGATATTAAACAGCTGTGTAACGCCCCAATTTATAAAACAAAAATTTATATAAGAATACCATTAAAGTCTTTACATATGTTTAAAAGCGAAAACATAAGTTTGTTAAAACCATGTTCCATCAAAAGATAGATATACACATGAACAACTGAAGTATCATATATTACACAAAAACGAGGCGTTAAAGTTTGCAAAAGACATTTTAAACTATATGTCAAACTAGAGCCTGGCCCTTGCCTTTATCACGATGTGTAAAAAACATGAAAATAGTATCAGATAAGCTACAAGAGCTTAGTGAGTATGTCAAACTATATGTGCTATGTACGTGTCTATGACATGAAAGATGTTTGTATATATTTTATGGGAATAGACATACACGTGTATATGTGTGTTAACTTGAGAGAAAAAGCGCCCAAAACTCTTAAAATAAATGATATTATGATAAGTTTCCTAAGGAGTTTTCTAATTTCTTCATATTTTAGGTCAGAATGTGCAGTTTGTGATACTCGGTTATTTTAATTGTATAGGAAGGTGATTGGCTACATATCTGAAACCTATAAGCCATTTATTGCTTTAAATTGAATTACAAGGTGAGTTTACTAAACTATTCTTTATATGTGCAACATGTGTGTGTCATACAGAAATGTAATACATGTATTAATCATATGTATTGCTTAGCATACTGCTTTGTGCACTAGGACTCGATATAGCACAACACTATGACTTATGAATTGCTGCACTGGACTAGAGTCCGGCATAGACTTTTCGAATATTTCTGTCATATCTCTATGTGATTTATACATGTGTTTATATGATATTTTTATGTGTTCATATGTCCACGTATTTATATATGCAAAACATGCATGGATACGTATATGAATACATATATCGGACTCATGTAAATATACAATTATGCGTAAAAACACTTCTATTTTGAGTTTGCATACAAATCAATACAAAATAATTGCAATAAATACCTAAAACATGAAAAATTAGAAAACTCCCTCGGGATTCCAACGCACTTATCATAATATCATTTATTTGAAAAGTTTCGGGTGCATTTTTTCACATGTTAACACACCTATACACGCGTATATGTATTCCCTTAAAATATACACCAATATATTTCGTGTCATGCACTCGTACATACGCACATATGTATGTCTCTATACGTACACACATGTATACATGCAAGTATGCACGCATAAATATATGACTACATGTACCGACTCTTGTAAATGGATAATTATAATTATATGTAAAAACACGATATGGATTTCTTCGAGATGGTTAACCACTTTTTTAACCGTGAGCCTCGTTATCCACACCTCCGGTCGGATGAATGGAGGACCGACCGACCCGGGTTTTCACGAGCTTTAAATTTGAGTTTACGTACAGATCTATACAATTTTCGACGGATTTCTGACGTAGTTATCATAATATCATTTATTTTAAGAGTTTTTGCTGCTTTTTCTCACAAGCTTATAGACATATACACACGTATGTGTATATCACAAGTTAAAACACATATAGACGTGTATGTCTATTCCCATAAAATATATACAAATATCTTTCATGTCATAGACACGTACATAGCACATATTTTTATGAGTTCATATGTCCACGTATTTATATATTCAAAATATGCATGGATACGTATGTGAATACATGTATGGGACTCATGTAAATATACAATTATACGTAAAAACACATCTATTTTGAGTTTGCATACAAATCAATACAAAATAATTGCAATAAATACCTAAAACTTGAAAAATTAGAAAACTCCCTCGGGATTCCAACGCACTTATCATAATATCATTTCTATAAAGTTTTTTGGGTGCATTTTTTTCATATGTTAACACACCTATACACACGTATATGTGTTCCCTTAAAATATACACCAATATATTTCGTGTCATGCACTTGTACATACGCACATATGCATGTATGTATACGTACACACATGTATACATGCAAGTATGCACGGATAAATATACGACTACATGTGCTGACTCTTGTAAATAAATTATTATAATTATATGTAAAAACACTTTAAATTTGAGTTTACCTACAGATCTATACAATTTTCGACGGATTTCCGATGCTCTTATCATAATATCATTTATTTTTGCCTCTTTTTCTCACAAGCTTATAGACATATACACGCGTATGTGTATTCCCTTAAGATATATACCAATATTTTTTGTGTCATGTGTTTATACATACATACATATGTATATGTCTCTACACGTACTCGTTTGTATATATGCATGTATGCACCGATATGCCACTACATGTACCAACTCTTGTAAACGGACAATTATATGTAAAAACACTTCAATTTTGGGTTTATGTACAAATCTAAACAATATATTAGATATGGATACCTAAAATATGCAAAAATTAGTAACTCCGTAAAAAATCCATCGGAAAATTTCCCAAGGATTTCTAATAGATTCTGTTTGCCACGATTTTGCGACGGATTTCCGATGTCGTGGTTTCCTCACAAATTTGTCACTAATCCGTAGCTAACATCTACTGTTTTCGCTGATTTTTGACGACTAGTCACCCGTTGTAAAATCTATTGGAAATATGTCGTTAATATGCCGGAACATGGTTCCTTCCCTAATCCGTAGGTAATCCCTCTAATTTGTCAGAAATTCCATTGGAAATAGAGGATTTTCTAGTAGTAACACTAATAAATTTACTTCCTATACAACACATACAAACATAATACACTAATAAATTTACTTCCTATACAACACATACAAACATAATATTCAACACCGTACAAGTAAAGCATAAATTTATAACAAAATAGCTTAAACCAAGCTTTTAAATACTCCAATAAACCTAAAATCAGCTACATATTTTCCAAATTTGAACCCCTATGCAAGTAAATTCATATTATGAGCAACATATAAACATCTTGCATAAAAGAAGCTAATCATATGCAACAAATTAGGTATGAGTTTACACCACAAGAAATTGATCCTTTTATGATGATGACTTTTGGGAACACACAACCCTTTTATGACGAGCATGGAATTTTGCGACCACATACCAAAAATTGAGATAACATATTGTCTCTAATCATGTGCGGGAAAAAAATACAACCCACTTGGGCAATGCACTAACAGAATAAAAAACAAAATATATTTAATTAAATTGATTAGTGTTTGTGGTTTAACTATTTGGTAACATCTTTAATTAAATTAAAACTGGTTCATTGTGTTGGTTTGATTAGTGCTTTTAGGATGTCGCGTGCATTTTTTTAGTTTTCTTAATCACTGTTTCATTCCCTTACCGAACTTGATTTTTCATTTATTTCCACACTTATTTTTATTATATACTTTTCACACTCAATTTTTAATTGGAAAGTTGGCGTTTCGATTAAACGGCATACATATATATTAGTCACAACCTATTTTAGAAAGTTAGCCATATTTAGATACATGTAGTTCAATTGTATGGATACTTTAACGAGTAACTTAGTATGTATATATGATTTCTTGGTTTTTGTTACCCATGTTTAGTGCTTATTCTTAATCTTGATTCTTGTTAGTTACTTATTATTTATGAATTCTTGGTATTTAACATTGATTCTTATTTCTTGAATTCTTTACTCTTGGAATATTTGTTTTTTTAATCTAAAATTTAATTTTGATTTTAATTTTGTATGTATGAATCTTGATTTAATTTGGATAATCTTGATTCATAGGTTCTCTAAACTATAGGTGCAACGAGGGACAATTGTGATAGAGTGTTGAGTTACAAAGAGAAGTAAAAAAAAAAAAAGAGAGAAAAGACAATCTAGTACTACCTCTTTATGTTTACTATTATTTAACTATAAATTACTATGTTTTTATGTTCACAATTTTTGTTGAACTTACTTCTTGTCTATCCTTACCTTCAGCTTTGAAGACTCCGCGGTAAAATTTATTAGAGGTGCCTAAAATTGTTACCCGAAAGTTTGGTTAAAGTTGTAGGTCATGTTAGTTGAAATGTGTAACAAGTTGGTGTTTGATTGTGTTTAGAAAAGGCTTGATGTGTGTTTGTGTTTAGTTTTAAAACAATCATTAACATTTTGTTTATGAATTATGATAAGATGGATTGTAGTTGATTTGTGATAAGATGCTTTTTAGACATAATTAATATAAAAAAGTTAACGTTATTAAAGAGTACTTAATTAATTATGCATTAAAATAGTTATGACGATTAATAAAAGTTGGTGTGCGTTGAATGGACGTAATTCTAAAGAGTTTTTGGACGGTCTAACAAGTTTTATGGAGATGGTGAAGAATTACATAAACCAAGAAGGGTTGCTAAGATGTCCTTGTAGAAAGTGTTTGAACATGGCTTATCACCTGCCACATATAGTAAAGGGTCACATACATGTGAAAGGGTTTCAATGTTCATACACTTAATGTGTTTTTGTGGTTGGACAAGTTGCTCCTCGAGTTGTAAATAGGGTAGCTCAAGCGACAAATGAGATGACTGATGTCATGAATGACCTTATCGGGGATCAAAACACAAATCAAGTGGTAGTAGATGAACGAACTTCTTGCTAAAAGGAACTTAAGATGCCGGAGGCACTTTAGATGTTGGAGGTAATGGGTTTGACCAAGAGTTTGTTGAATTGTTTGAGGAGATCGAAGCGAACGACCTAGGTACTATGGTTCACCTGGGTGCAGAGTTATACCTTGGTTGCATTTGGTTGTCTCCCTTAACTTTTCTAGCAAATCTCTTGCACCTAAAGGTCATGAACAAATGGATCAACAATTCATTTTACCGGTTATTAGAGTTTTTGAAGTTTGCGTTCCCTAAAGATAATAGGGTACCAAATAATCCATGTTTGCAAGAATGACCGTTTGTTTTGGAAAGAGAATGAATCAAAACATACATGTCCAATATGTGGTGATAATAGATGGTATAATGATAATATGACTGGTCAACCTTTCCTTTAACAAAAATCAGCCACGAACACTGAACGTAACGGTGGGGAATTAGTACAAAGCTAAGTGAGAGAAGCTAAATTACAACAGCCAACAACAATAATCAATACAAAATAATGTAATCACATAATCCAAAAGACCGGCGGTTCGGCGCACAACCTACAACCAATGCCGGCCAAAGCAAAGGTTTACCCATAGCCCACCGTCAATTGGCACAGAAAGATCCCCTCCGATACCCTCGATACAACGCATGCACGAGAGGGTCTACAACTTCTCAACCAATAGTGATCAGACCCAGCTCAATTCTACATGTAGCCGACTTCTCCAACGCAACTCAATATCATCCAACGAGCGCGTATCGGCCAAATAATCACACAAACAGATATAAAATCAACAAATATCAGACTAAACAGTCTATCAATCACAAACGCATGCATCACATTAATTATATCAATCATAACCTTTACCATCCATGAGTTAACATCCACTCACCTCTTGAGTCTCGAATGCCACACTCAGATGTCTAATATCACCGAGTCTTTGTGTTTCCTCAAAACACAACAACACTGAAATTAGTCTCCGATAAATATATCTTCACATATATTTATATCAAGAATACCCATATTCATCAAGTTAGATTCACATATAATAAACATATAATATGCACTCCAAAAGAACCAACAATCAAAAACTTCCATCCTGAAAATCATGGACGCGTCGCGTCCAACCTCTCGACGCGTCGCGTCGTGACACGCCTTCGAACGATCACTTCGAACAGTCACTTTGAGCGGCCATTTCGAGCGCCCACTTCGAGCCCCCAAACACTTCGAGTTGACTTCGAATTCAAAGTCTAACAAGGAACACGTCGCGTCACGCGTTTTCCAGACCAGACCTGCAACTTTTCTTCATCTTCCAGCTTCAACCAAAAACAAACCAACATATATACAATACTGGAAAACGATTTCTAACACTTCTAAACTCATAAAAACTTCAATTAACATATATACAATCATCATGGACACAACAAATCCAATTACAAACAACAAACTATCAATACCCACCTTTGAAGTTTCATTCAAGCTTACATTAATGGTGTTCTTGAGTTTAAGCATGAAAACCCAGCAACACATATATGCCAAAATAACATGAATCAATATCATAAACAAAAAAGAAGACATACCAACCTTAGATATGTAATAACAATTACCAAATCTCAAAACTTCAAGTTTCTTCTTCTTTTCTTCTTCAAGGTCGCACGTACACACACACACACACAAAAAGTTCTAGATATTTGCAAATGAGAAAAGAAGATAATTCATGCAATCAATATCCATATCTTTTCCCTTGTACACGTCTCATAACCCATTTAACTAAGCATGAGGTGGTAAGCATAAATACACATATACATCATACGCACATATATACATATACTACGTACATGCATACATATACATTTACTTCTTTTAACTTAACACAATACTTAATTAATTCAAATAATTAAGTAAGTAAGCATGAGGTGTCATTTAACGAGGAAACTAAAATCACATAATAAAATATTAAACACACGTAAACACTCACCGCCAACCCGCTAACAACTAGCCTGGGTTTGCGTATGTTACATTGTATTCTGAAATTCTTCCACTTGTAACTCTTTTAATTTTGAATACTCACTTTAAACCAATTGCCTTGTGTTCTTTTAGTAAAGTGGTTAACTTCCATGTACTATTTATGTTGATGGAATCAATTTCTTCCTTCATAGCTTCTATCCATTTGTTGTCTTCGGATGCTTCCTTGTAGTTTCTTGGTTCATCTTCAATTAGGAATAACCTTTCTGATTTGTTGTAAATGTTTCTAACAATTATGTATCCTCTCACTTGCTTATGATCATTCCGTGAAGCTGTTGTTAAGGTGTTTCTTCTTCTGATTCTGAATTGGTAGAAGAATGTTGTGAACTGTGAATAGAATCTGGGGTAGATGGTACTTCTTCTTCTGACTCATCCTTAAAATTTGGTGTAGTTGGGATTTCTCCTTCCTATAGATTTGGAGTGCGAGGTGTTTCATCTTCTGAAATATTCTCCATATTTGTGTTGGAAGTTTCAGGTATTTCATTGTTTTCAATAATGAAATCTGTCCATTTTGGTCTATTTTCAGTGATATCTTCAGTGTATTCTTCCCGGTTCCATGCCTTATCTTCCTTGAATTTTACGTCTCGACTGACATAATTTTCTTCTTTATTGGATCATATAAGCGATATGCTTTTGATCCAGGTTCACTGCCAAAGTATACTAAGTGTATACTTCTATCATCTAATTTTGTCAAGTGTTGCCTAGGTATCTTGGCATATGCAATGCAACCAAATATTCTTAGATGATGTAGATTTGGTTTTCTTCCTTTCAATGCTTCGTATGGAGTGATACCTTCGAGAGACTTTTTTGGAGTGCAGTTTAATATTACTATGGCATGCCTGACTGCTTCTGCCCAAAAATTCTGTGGAAGATTTGTTACTTTCATCATACATCTTGTTGATGAGAGTATTGTTCTATTTTTCCTTTCAACAACTCCATTTCTTTGAGGAGGGTATGGTGCAGTTAGCTGACTTGCAATACCATTATCTTTACAATATTGTTGAATTTCACCCGACGTGAATTCTCCTCCTCTGTCTGTTTCGAAATCCTTTAATTTGACTCCAAGTTCATTTTAAATCTTTTGCTTGAATTCTTTGAAGGTTTCAAAAGCCTGGTTATAATATTCCGAAATTTAATATGACCTTATTATTGGTGAAATAGGTGTTTATATTGTTCTAAAGAATTGTGTATCATATTTGTAAAATACGAATAGCATATCATAGTTAAATTGGAAATTTATTGTTTTAAAAGTGATTTTAGTTATTTAATGATATTTGGCTGTGAAGTATTAAAAGTAATGCATAAAGTACAATTGGTTAAAGCTTTAAATAATTGGTATTAAAGATGTTATGAGTAAGGGTTATATGTGTATATTGGATGAAACTTTAAGGGTTAAAAGTGTTAGGCTTGGAATTGGAGGGGCTGAAGGTGTAAAATTATGTATAAATATCCCAAATTTGACTCAAGTCAAATTGCACAGCCCCAAGGCTGGAAGATTCGAGAGAGAAGCAAAGAGAGGAGTTTCATGTATAAAGAAGAAATCAGGGAGTAATCTTGAAGATTATAGTGTTTCTAGTTGGTATTGTGTGTTTTAACACATAATCTACCATCAAAGCTTGGGTTTTTGAGCAAAGGAAGAGTTAACAAGTTTGGATCATTGATCAAGTAAGTTCTAACTTATAATTGTGTTTGATATTAGTTATATGTGTTGTATTTGATGGTTAATTGGGTGAAAATTGTGAAAATGTTAGCAAATGGCTAATTTTGGGTTTAATGATGAAATTAGGGTTTGAATCATCAAGATTATGTTATGTGTTGATGTTATAGTGTCTTGAAGTGTTATATGAGTCTTTGGTATGTTGCAAACAAGATTGATTTGGAAAAATGTAAGTTTTGGCCGGAT
>JAUEJL010060202.1:0-18615 GCA_032274825.1 Drosophyllum lusitanicum | reverse complement strand
CTATTTATATATATATATATATATATATATATATATATATATATGTATGTATGTATATATATACATATATATAGGATAAGGTTCCATATAGTCTTACCCTTTAACATAGATCTCAAAGATCAAATCTCAGGCACTCATTTAAAAGGGCAAAATAGGAAATGGAAATGAAAAATGTCATCTCACGCGCCTCCCTCAAGAAACCCAAATCTTTCTTTTTTTTATTTCTTTTACCCCTTAAATCTTTAAGTGGCCATAATTATTTCAACTTTGAGAATTTGAGTAAAAAAATTATGCAAATCTACTCATTTTAATCCTCTTTCAAACAAGATCACTCTTCCCATATTTCTAAAATTTTTATTTTAAAAATAAAAACCATATGAAAATGATACCAAAATTTTATCATTTTGAATCATGTGAAATTTTATCATTTTCGATTGTAACCATCTACATTTATATCATTTTCGGCTGGAAGGAGTGTATTTATATCATTTTCGGCTAGAAATGAGTCTATTTTTATCATTTTCATCTGGATAATGTTATCTTTTTGAATGTTGTATATTGTTATCATTTTCATCTGGATAATGTTATCCTTTTGAATGTTGTATATTGTTATCATTTTCATCTGGAAAATGTTATCATTTTTAACTGAAAATTGTTATCATTTTCGGTTGTAAGGAGTCTATTTTTATAATTTTCATCTAGATAATTTTATCATTTTGAATGTTGTACATTGTTATCATTTTCACCTAGAAAATGTTATATTTTTGGCTGGAAAATGTTATTGTTTTTTGCTGGAAAAGTTATCATTTTCCGCTGGACGAGAATTAGAGGGAAAAAAAGAAAGACGTGATTTATGGATTGGGGATTCTTATAATGTCATTATTAGATCTTGACCATTGATTAAAAAAAACTAATGATCTAGATTTGGCCTTTGGGATCTATGTTTAACCATAGGACCTATATTGATTCAATTTATATATATACACACCTATATATATATACCTATATATATACCTAGCAATTCAAGTCGTGTTCGTGTTAAATGATCCGTGTCGTGTTCATGTCAATCATTTTTCGTGTTGACCCAATTTAGTTTCGTCTCCGGTTCGATTCGTGTCACTTAATTCGTGTTCGGTTCGGGTCGTGATTTCGTATCTTCCCATTTTTTCCAAGAAAAAATTTTGTTTTTCATTAAAAAAAACTTGATTTTCAAGTTGAGATTCATATTGACTTATCTTCCACAAAAAATTACATGTGGAACTTTTCTTGTATTAATTTGGGTCAAATACGGTATAATCATCAATGTTTTAATTACTTTTCAATTTAACCATCAAAGTTTTTTTAATGGTTTTACATCAAAGTTTACTTTACTTGCTACTTTTACCCTCTTACCCCCTATAACAGGTCAAATTTAGCCAAACACTCTCTAATACTTGATAATCAGATTAAACTCTCCCCAAACATCACTCACCTCTCTCTCTCTCTCACACTCTCAGCGAACACGAACACAAACCAAATCAATGAATCTTACGCCACCGAGCATGACCACCGTGACGCAAACCACGGTTACTACCACCAAATCGATGAATCACCACCGCCATCGATGAATCACCACCGCCACCGTGCACGAACACAGACGCAAACCCTATCTTTATGTATCTCTTCTTTACACTCTCTCTCTCTCTCGGATGAAGAATTTTCGATGATGATTGTAGAAAGTGTGTATGCTTAATCAGATCTATGGATTCACGAAGATGATTTTGAGGAAGAAGATGATTCTTATTTGTATTCCAGATTTGTTCTTCATCTCGTTTTCCAAATCTAGGTTTAACCTTTTTGGGCATCTCGATTTTGGGATGAAGATGAATATGCATTTTAGACATCTCAATCTTGGGTATATATCTTCATTAAGCTTGCTTTGCTTGCTGCAGCCCTATTTTTAAAGCCGGTAAGAATTTTTCATCTTGAAATCAACCTTGGGAGGAAGATGAATATGAGATTTTGGTTCATGTATTATGTGTGATTTTTACTAATTGTTCATCTTCTCTTGAGTTGTATCGGTTGTTCATCTATATTAATTCTCTAATTTTATTTTATATGTCAATTGTTCATCTGTGTATCAATTGCACAACTCTTCATCTTCATTTGTGATTTAGGATTCTTCACTTGTTCATCATCTATGGTGGATTTCCATATTTGAATTCTTTATTATGTAGATTTTTTGTCAGGTTGATGATCTGAGTTTGTTTTTATGTGAATCAAGTTGATGATCTGAGTCTATGTTTATAATACAAGTGTATTAGTGTTTGTGTATGTGTTTAATCTTTATACCAGATGTACTAGTGTTTGATTCAGATGTTCAAAATGTGTTCATCTTCATTCCAGATGATCATAATCTCAAGAATACATCTATGTTAAAGGATTCATATCAAGAACATAGAATACATGTCAAGAACACAGGTATAACAAGAAATTTAATAAATAAAAATTTAAGGAAAAATAAAGGTTTACCTACTAAACAAATAAAATAAATAAAAATTTAAAGAAAAATAAAGGTTTACCTACTAAACAAGTATGGTAAAATCACAAACCAAACAAAACTTAGAGCATTAAACAATAATCAAACAAAACTCTATGGTTAAACCGTTTAAAAAAATTGATGGTTAAACCGAAAAGTAGAGAAAATTTGATGATTAAACGATATTTCACCCTATTAATTTTGCTAAACTTTTATATAATGGATGTACATCACATTTTTGGTCAATCAAAGACATTTAATTTGAATGATGTTTAATAATTATTTGAAAATTTATGTTGCACGGTTAACAAAAAAAATCGGACATTACATTGTTTCTATCAAGAGATTATGAGACATGTGTTAACCTCTTATTCATCCATGGGTTTTAAGATAGCTTTAGATTTTAATAGGGAAAAAAGAACAAACAATCCTGAATTTTAAAACCTCTAAATTATTCAATTAGATTAAGAGGCATTAAGAGTTTTTTTAAACAAACGACCCCTTGGTGCTATTAAACTATTGATTAAGCTATTGTTGAACTAAAAGCTAACAAGGTGAGTTACACTATTCTTCTTAACATGCTAATGTGTATATGTACTATTTGTATTCGTTTATGTGTAACTACATGGCATAGGTGGCACTTATTTATAGTCTGGGTGACACTTTAAAGCTTGTGTGGCACAATTATAATCTAAGTGGCAAACTGTTTGATGTGCTCATATAGATACGTATAAATGTGTACATATGTGGTATGTTAAGTGGATTATTTGTACTCACTAAGCATTGGTACTTACAATGTCATTATTACTCATTTTCAGGTGCCCCTAAACCTTCTCGTAAAGACAAGAAAAAGGCTTCAACTTGAGCCAACAATTGTTGTTTGTGCATGTGCTCTTTGTTAATTGAAAGGGCTAATAATGACATGGGATAATATGATTAAGTATATAAGTAAAGGGCACAAGGCCCAAGACCTTGTTACTGTAGCCACCAAACAATCAGGAACGTGAAGGTGTGTTGTGTGTGAACCGAGAGTAAGAATGAGGAGATAAGGATCAAATCGGCACCAAATCGCTTGGGTTTTGTTGAAAAACATTTAGGTATGTTTCCTTATATCATTTCGACCCGTTAGACATTAATTTTACAACATTTGATTAAAGATTTACAAGGTTTTGACGAGTATCTAAATTGGGCGAACCATATGTTGTAACCGAGACCAATGGTGTGATTTTGGACCGTTAAATCTTGTTAGAAACATAATTACTCAGTAAGGGTTTGATTAATTGATGTTAGAAATCTAATACAACAAGAATCACATGACTTGGTTAAGTAATTAGAAAGTTTGAACCTGGAATTAGTGACTGTGGTCTATGATCGTGAAAGTTCTTGACATTGAATGAATCGCAAACCGTGGAAATATACATAAATAGTAATGTAGATTAGGTTGTTGAATCGTAAATTGTGTTAATTATGTGAGGATCGTAAATCAAGGTTAAGTCCTTAGAGGATTCCCCATGGTCGCTGGATCGGAAAGTGCCACCGGTCATTGGATCGCAAAGTAAGTTTCAGTCCAATCGCAAACCATGATTAAGGTTAGAATCACAAAGTGGGTTTTTAACCCCAAATCGTAAACTAGGAACCTTAAACCATGAGATCGTAAAGTGAGTGAATCCTAATTACAAAGTGACCAAGGTCACTAAATCACAAAGTGAAGTTCAAGCCGAAATTGTGAACCACGAAACATTAATGTGAATCAGGAAGTGCAACTAAATTAGAATCACAAAGTGTGTGGATTGACAGAATCTCAAAGTCCTAATAAGGATTGGATCGTGAAGTGGCTTAAAGCCACTAAATCGCAAACTGACCCAAAGTATTAGGTTTTTGGGGATTTTCAAAGTGTGCTAGCGTGAATAGGGTATGTAGCCCTAGAAATGTCTAATGATGTGGAAACCAATTGTTGTAGGTGCCTTCCGGTAGACATGAATCTTCCTGATACTCGTAAACTATTATTGTTTATTGCTTACGATGCGATTAGTTGAGTTACACTAACTTGCTCATTATATTAGTGTGAAATGTGCATGTTATTTATATGTGAAAGTGTAACTAACGAGTTTATGTATAAAGTGAAGGGTTGTGTTATATAATGGGGAAAACACAACTCAAACACACCCAAACACATGAAACCCTTAGTACGGCTTGAGTTGTCAACTATGATCCAAAGTGTAAAATCATCGTTAGTGCACTACTTTGGTATTACGTGAAATGATATGTGAGTATGAACATTTTTTATGTGTGCATTCCTAGTGGTGTGTAACTTTGTTTGCTTGCTAATCATTATGCTTACTCTTGTTGTTTTCTCTCTTTTCAGGACAAGAATGCGGAAAGGCTCGAGTGATGTGAAGGCAACTCACAAATAGAATGTTATACATTGTCATTCTTTTGTTAATGTTATTTGATTATTTAAGAATAATATTTGTCAGAACCTATTTATGTTTAAGCTTTTGTATTCAGAAAAAGACATGTAATGTTGGATACGGGACCTCGCCATGGACTTTGTTGGAAATGTTATGCAAGTTTCTTTATTCTGATGTTTATATTCTAAAAAATTTGGGGTATTACATAAAATATCTTGTTGATCAACTAACTGATGTCGACAACCCGAAGAGTGAACATCTCGTGCTTCAACTCAGTGGCCTCGTTTATCAACCAAAGTTTTTGTACTCAAGATACGACTTGGAGAATGTTGCAACTTGAGCAGCACTGCTAGCTAGCACATGCTAATGACCCTTCTGGTGATCGCTAAGAGTGGCAATTCTCAACACGACATGAACCCAACATAAAAATATATGGGTTTGGGTTGACACAAAATAAACAATATGAGTTCGGGTTGACTTATGTGACACGTATAATAATTAAGTCGGATTAGTGTCATACATAAATTTCGCAAATCAACACGCGAACAAACTAATAATTATATAGATTTTATCTTTTTCGTATGTAACCAAGTTTTGATGAAATTATCATGGAGACTCCCACAAGTTGTAGTCCCAGTGGACTATCTTCTAAACCCGAAAGCGGCCATTCTACTCCAACCGGAGGGGTTTAGTCATGATGGAGCCAGGTGTTGTGCCATTTCTTTTCCCCAGAATGTAAACACAAAAATTTAGTTTTCAAAGGCGCAAGGCGCTCTGAGGTGATCCCCCCCTCCCCCCCCGGGCACGGAAAGCCTCTTTTTTGTGAGGCGCACCGAGGCGAGGGCTTTACGTACGCGAGACATCTTTTTTGCAAATAACTAAATAATAAAACAACATATATATGTGATTTTGTATCACTAGAATGCATAAGTAGTACAAAAACAACACATCCACATATATGTGATTTTGTATCACTAGAAGGCATAAGTAGTACAAAAACAACACATCAGATAAGCAAATTAATAGAATTTAGCAAACTAAGAAAAACTGGAAAAGAGAGAATAGCAGAAGATTGAATTGTTCATGTAGGCTTTTAGAACCCTAGGAATAAAGTGGAGCTTCAAATGTGATGGTCGTAGACTAGGGCATGTAACGTTAAATAAACGTCAGAAAATTCTAAACACGGGCCATAATCCATATATCAATCACCAGGCTTTTAGAAATAGACTGATATAAATATTAACTTGTGTGGCTTTTTAAACACAGAGCAGTTGACCGTGTACAAAAACCCTCTGTGCCGCCTCGCATCGCCTAAAGAAAAATGGTCGCCTATTAGAGCCTCCTGTACACGGCGTCGCCTCAGGTTCCAGGCGATGACAAGATTGCCTCACCACGCCTCACGCCTCATGTGCACTTTTTAAAACATAGAACGAAAATGAAAAAATGGGTACAAGATTCAGTCTGTCATGGGTTGTTTTGACTATGGGATGTTTAACTAGACGAGACACACAATCATGGAGTCACGACTACAAGTGCTCTCAGAGATATACTAATATGACAATTTAAATTGGCCTCAAATCCCCATATTCAACATGAACGGTTGACAAAAACGTTGTTTTGACAACAAAATCAGAGCACCAATCAATTGAACATATAAAAACAGTTCATGAACCCCATTCTAGATGATCTGTACACGACAATTAGTTGTTGTTTAGACCTATTATACCTTGAATATGAGATAAGAATAACAGATAGTGGGATTCTAGAGGTATAAAAGTCACAATTGTTATGTAAGGCAAAATCTTGTTGTGTACAAATCATCTTCGTACCAGAATGTTTAAGAAAGTGAGTCAAAGAAAAACCAAAAGAGACATAGTAATTCTACAATTAATTGATCCTGGAAACAGAACACAGAAAACAAGAATTCAATAAAAGTAACAATGCTTCATTAAACCTAAAGTTTGAAGCAATAACATGTATAGTTAAGCTTATGCAGCCATTGCTATCAGAGAGAACATAAGAAAGCTACAACCAACCTGTATCATTAACTTGAAGGCAAGTAAGCATGAACAGCATACCCAGTCTTCCAATTATCCAAGTACACAACTTTCCTCACAGCCCATACAGAAATAATCATGGCTATAATCATTATGGTCCTCTGAGCCACTGAATTCTTCACCCTAACCAAAACATGAGTCACAAAAGCCAACAACAACCCAACAATTGTGTACAAAAACCCAATGGCAAAACCCTCAGCACCCAATTGCATTCCAGACCCCTGGTAGAAGAAGACCAACTTGTTTGGATCGTTTCTATCGGATAAAAACATGGGCATTTTGCGAATGATGTTATGCATAGTCCCAGAAACACTGAAAAAGTAAACAAAGACTGATGCCGAAAGCCAAAATCTCTTATCATGTAACAGTGTTTCACCGGCTAATAGTTTCTTAAACAGGAATGGTAAGGATATCAAGAAAGCAGCAATTATCAGCCCTACTTGAGTTTTCGAAAGAAATGGGGGACGGTGGATGTGACCGATTGTGAGTTTAGTTCTCGATTCGACAAATTCTGCCATGGATTCCGCCAAACGGGAGAAATCTCCGGCATCCATGGAGATAGAGTCTGATTTTAAGGTTGCGGCATCCGGTGGAAGAAGGCGAATGTGAGGTAACGCGTTTACACCAAATTGGGCGAAGGATGATTGCGATTCACCGAATTCAATATCGCAGAAGAACAGTTTAGAAAGTGCGGATTGGGAATTTTGATTGTTGATGCCAAAGGATTTGGAGAGGAGGAAGAATTCGGATTTGAGTGATTTAAGGTGGAGTTCGGATTTGTCATGGAGTTGAACGGCATCGAAGAAGATGATTAAAGAGAACGATCGGGGTTTGGTGGTGATAATACGGCGGAGGAGGTTGTCGGAGAGGTGGATGACGCCGGAGGAGGAGCGAGATTGGATGGATTGGAGTTCTGAGACTAGATCTGCATCGGCGTTGGCGGTGGCAGCTCCGGCGAGAAACAGGGAGACAAGTGCGGTTGTTAGTAACAGGAAAAGGGTAAAAGCCGATATCGGAGAAATCGCCATTGCTAGATCTAGTGAGGAGGTGGTGTAGGGTTTGTCTCCACTTTCAACATGAACCAAGGAACGAAGACCAAGAGGAGAGTTGAGTTTGACCTGGGGTATGCATCACCCCATCCAATAGGACACTGACACGTAAGCAATGTTATTATTAATTATATATGTATATTACTTGCCATGAGTGAGTTTTCATTGTTAATAGCCATTTAGATCAAATTACATACGATCTTAGCCGCGTATAGAATAACCTAAAAAATGTAACGTAGAAAAATCCTTTATTTTTTATTTCTAAAAAACCTAAAAATTAAAAAACATGTTCACTTGTATATTTTTTCAAAAAAACAGAAAGCTCTCTTACTTTTTCAAATTTTCTCAAACTCTTCAATTTTTTCAAACTCGTATACTTTTTCAAACAACTTTTTCAATAAAATACTTCAATCAAACCTTTTTTCATTTTTTCTGAAAAAGAAAAACTCTACCCTTTTATCTAAACACGTTTTCTATTTTTTTCAGAAAATGAAAACTCCACCATTTTTCATCGAAAAACAGAAAACGAGAAACAGAAAATTTTTCTCCCGGTAAAGGTACTGTAATAGTTTATTAATATTTGAAAAACAAGTGTCAAATTTGGTAGTATTATCTTTTTTTCGTATTAATAAAAAAAAATAATCAATCCTTTTTTCTCCCACACTGATCCTTAATTTTCTTGGGGTTATCACTTACAAAACATGCATAAAGGACGACAATCAAAACTAATTTAATACCCGTACGGTGTTCGGGTAGTTTATCGAAAAACTTTTGTATTTAATATTTTTAATCTATACATAGTCTTTCTAAAAAAATATTTGAAGTAGTTTAGATTTTATAATTAAAGACTCTTAAATTTCAAAATACAACATTCATTATAAATACTAATAATTAGTAGTTTAAGAAAATAATCTTCTACTCTAAATAAAAGAATAACATGAATAAATTTATTAGATAATTATAGTGATTGATATAGATAAAAAAAATAAATTACTAAATCTAATCCGTCTATTTTAGTAAAAATTGAAATCCAATTTTGAGTTTTTAGTATTATTCAATTTTGATTTTAATTTAATTCAAAATTATTATGAAAATTTTTATTTATGTTCTTCTTAAACCTTAAATATTGTATTTGCCCACAATAATTACAAATATCATATGTATCCATTATAACACTTTAAAATACCATATTTAATCAAATTCTTAGTTTTATTATTAAAATTTTTTTTTAACTATAACCAATTAAAAACCTAACTTTATAGCCCTTAATTTTAACAATAATAATCGATTATCTGTACAAAAAATATAATCACGTTTTTTCGTATCATGATATCACGTTTCTGTCGCTACGTCCACCCTCCACTCGTTTCGACTTTCGACGCTTCCAATGCGGTGTGTTTGTTGACGTCATCTATTGTCATTTTTTTTAATTCTCATTTAAATTACGTTTTATAATTATTTAATATATTTTTATTACTTTTTAATATGTATCATTTTTAAACCAATTAATATATCACATAAACATATAATCTAGTTAGTAAGAAAAAGGAGATATTATCAACGGGTAAATTTGTAACATCATCGAATTGGGCCTAAACGTGTGCGAACGTGGTACGTGGATTATTTAAATAAATTAAATAAAAATATATGAATTCTAGTTATTGATATAAATTATGAAAATAACAAAGAAATGGGATTATTAAAATAATAATAAAAATAGATAATAATGATAAAATATCAAACGGTTTTAAACGAGGATTCCAAAAATATCCCCGTTAATTTAAACGGGCAAATGGGTATTAAGTTGTAAGTTGAAAAGGGTAACAAAATACCCACTTGTGGATATTATTAACCTCAAAGTCGGTTTAAGTCATCTCCCTTACATAGACACACACTGACTCATTTTTCATCACTTGTTCTTTGTTCTTGTGCTTGGCTATTGAAGAAAACAAACAAGAGATCTTTCAAGCTGTAAATTCCAGCCACAAATCAAGTAGAAATCTGCTCATCTTCATCATCTCCATCCTCTTGTAAGTTCATCGCTCCTTGTTTTTCAATTTTTGAAATTTAGGTTTTAATGGGTAAGTTAGAAATAACATCAAGAACTAAAATTGATGATCCAAATCAGTTCCTATACCATTTCTAAGTGCTTAAGAATCAAATTCATGGATTAAAATTGTGTTCTGGATTGAGTTTTGAGTTTTGGCTTAAATGGGTCAAAATGGTCAAAAACGGGTAAAACTGAAATTGACCTTCAAAAACTGAATTTTGTTGTTCTAATTGTTACTACAACTCATAAGGATTGATTAGAACTCAATTGTTAGATTAGAAGTGTTGATTTTGATCAAACTCAAGAAATGACTCAAATGGGTTAGAATGACCAAAAATGAGTCAAACTGTAATAAACCATCAAGAACTGATTTTTAATGTTCTAATAGGTTCATATAACTCATAGGGATTGATTGGAACATAAATTTCAGATTTCAATTGTGGTTTTGATTGAATTGGCTAAAATGATGAAAAATAGGCTTTAAATTGTCAAAAATTGGAAAATACTATCAAACAATGGTTTTAAATGATTTGGTCAGTTACAATAGCTTCAATATATCATATTAAGTAGAAATGATGTATTGAAAGTGTTAGAATTGGTGTATATCAAGAATTTGCCAAAATGGACATTTCTTTGTCCATTTAACTTGGATTTTTGTATGAATTAATTAGATAAGTGTTTTGGATGTTAGAAAGCTTCTACATGTGCCAAATGATGTTATGAAACAATGAAAACTGACCAAAGTTGAATTGGTATTGAATTGGATCAAAATGGTATTGCTGTGCACAAAACAACAAACTGTCTGTGCACAGATCGCGACGCGACACCCTTTGAGGTCGCGGCGCGATCCCCCCTGCACACAGCCTATAATGTTGTTTTTCATTGTTCTTTCATGTGTTAGTGCTTGGACTATTGTTATAAGTTAGTAAGTAGATTAATAACACCATTAGGACATTGTTTCAAGTATCTTAGTTATTCTTTGCGCGTTTGAATGACTAAAGCGTAAGAAATGGTGTTATAGGTCAAGCCGACTATCCGGAAGAGCCGGAGCACTACATTTGCTTACTTTATCTCGTCAGGTGAGTGCCGGATAACATAACAATTAATATACCTATATCATATATTAACAAACGAATTGCATATGTTAATGAAAGGTAGAATACCTTGTTTTATGTATGAGAAACGATTGCCATGATATACTATGCACTTGATTAAGTGTAGTTTGAAAAGCATGATGATGCTAGGTATAACTTGTTGATACCATATGATATGCACTTGATTAAGTGTATGTTATAATTCATAACGATGATATATGATTATATGCGCGCATTGAGATTCGATTGAATCAGTTATGTGTTTGTGAACAGATCCGGACTTGGGGACTGATTAGTCCATTGTCGGGGCCAGCGATGGCCTGGGATTGCTTTGAGGCCTGCGGGTCAATGATAGCATCAGCGGTACCTTTGCAGGTATTTAGGGCCTTTCAAGCCCAATGCTCCTCGAACGGTTGAGGATTAGCTTCCCATTGTACCTAGAGGAATCGATTGATTCCAGAACGCAATGGTGGACCGCTTCACAGCTCACCCACTGGCGCGGTTGATGTGTGTGGTACCCCAGTTTGGTGCATTGAGGCGGGTTCGCTACCGTGCAAGATATGTCGCCTTCTGACTACGCCTGCTCATCGCGAGATGCTAGGATAGCACTGTTTGATCATGATTGATGATATGTGATATACTTATGTTGATTATTATGCTATCATGTATTCATTAGCGTTTATAGCTAACAGATTCTCTCCCCCGTATGTGCAGGTGGTCCTAAGACTTGAGAGCGCGGGTGCCTTCGGGTTGTTATGTATTTGAGAGGAACACTTTTGTTGACACTTTGTAATATATTATGTGTGTTTTACAACTCTGATTATGGTCGGCCAGTTGGCAACGGTAACACCAACGTTTGTAATGTGACTAATTTTGATTATATATAAATTGCCACGTATTTTCTTTCGCTATTTATTTAAATTTGAAACCAGGTGTAAATGTTTTGATTACAGACAAACCCACACGGTTTGAAAACTTGAAATAATAGTTTTAAAAAGAAAAAAAATCTGGTTCTCAAAAGTACGGTGTTACATAGACGTTTACTAACAATACTAATTAATATAAAAATTAGTGTTTTAAAGTGTTTTACTTATAATAAAAATGTTTTTAAGCAACTTATGAGTAAAAATATAAAATTAAACATATAGTATTGTGTACGTGAGACATGTCATCATAAAACATAGTGAAACACACATACATTCACAAAGTACGCCCACAAATTTCTTATCCAACACTGTTTTTCATGTTTTTCATACATTCAGTCCTTTTAACATTCATGTTAAAGATCACTATATCCTGTAGCTCAAACTCTCGGCCTCCGCATCCATTCACCATTTCTGATCACCAATTGACTAACCAGTCTAACCCCACCTTTAGCCGAACAACCATAGTCGTCTTCATCAAACGGTGCAAGATGAGGGTTTTGACCAATTCATCTTGAATTTATTCTGGCTGAGCTTATTTTTAACTTGATCTAATTAATTGTTAAGAATAGGTAATTACACCACTTGTCAATGGCAAGTGTAACGCCCCCAGTTTTTTTTACAAGTATAAGTAAATATAAATATATATACATATATATAACCATGTCATCTCAAATAATTGTAGTCATTCCCACAAAATTTCTGACGAGGTCTCGCACCCGGAACTACACGTCGTAAATTAATAAAACCATAAAACGATAATTACAAATTTAAAAATTTAATAAAATGTTTGCTTAATAAAAACAGCGGAAACGGTTGGTAACAAATGAGTCATCTTCACACTGCTGGAGCTTTCCTGATCAGATCCTGAAAAGAATAAATCAACAACAGTAAGCATAAAGTTTAGCGAGCACACGCACTTACACACCACACTAGGCATGTACATAACACATAACAATCCATGATCATATATCAAATCACATAATACCGACGCAGTGATGATTTCACACTTTGGGTCACAGTCGACTATCCAAGCCGTTCACATGTCTGACTGTGCCTGAGTTGCGTTTTCACCATAAAATAACGCAACCCTTCACTTCACATATCATCACATTGGTTACACTTTCACATAGATAGCACATCCACATCATACACTAATATAATGAGTAAGTTAGTGTAACTCACCTGGTTGCAACACACAATACACAACAGAAATAACCGTATGTTTCGCCTCTACTGGTAAATACCTACAATAGCGCCTCCATTAAGTTAATATTACTTTTTTATCCATATATATATACATATTCCATTCACTTGTTTGTTTTAATTACTTCCCGTAATCATCTGTATGAAATTCTTGACCCAACCCAAGCTCGAGTCAATTGGGTCTAAGCTCAACTTTCGCATCTAAGAGCCCGGTTCACGATCCATTCGTGAAACCCAATTTGATTTGGATTGGAAACCCCAGTTTTCAATTCAATTGAAAACCTAAGTTTTCAACTCAATTGAAAACTAAGTTTTCAACTGACTTGAAAACTCTAAGTTTTCAATCTAACCCCAAAAAGGTTTTCAGTTGAGACTAGTAAACCGACGTTCCAATTAACATTTTGAAGCTCAAGGTTTTCAATTCACTTTCCATTCTCATAAGTTTTCAATTCACTTGTTCTTCTCAAAAGTTTTCAATTCACTTGCCATTCTCAAAAGTTTTCAATTCACTTGTTCTTCTCAAAAGTTTTCAATTCACTTGCCATTCTCAAACGTTTTCAATTCCCTTCTTCTTCTCAAAAGTTTTCAATCCACTTGCTAATCCCAAAAGTTTTCAATTGAAATATGCTCCTGCCACACAACTAACACTAGATCAAAGTCCATATGCGTGTTTTCTATTGGAGCCATAGAACTCAGCAAAGTTTTCAATTAACTTGGAGCTATGCAAAGTTTTCAATTGTTTAACTTAATTGATGTTTTCAATTCATCTTTACCTGTGTTTTCAATTGATAAGAAACCCAGATCTCAGTTCAACAGTGACATACAAACAACCATTCAAAACCCAAGAATTTCCTAACCAAATGATGGTATTCCATTTGTTTAACATCCCCGACCTCCTAATGATTAATACATACGATTTAATTGAAATTCAAACAAATGCTAAAGGTTCAAAACCCCTTAAATCTCTCGGTTATTATTCCCGCATTGAATAGCGTGTGTGTGTGTGTGTATATATATAAAATCTCGTTCAAACATCAACCAAATCGGGTAATTTTTGTTTCTAACGATGCCTTTAAATGATTATACAATTCCTTACAGATTAATTGTAAAACCAACTCGATTTAGGTGTTCAAAACTCCTTTTATGTACTCGGTTCTTCCCAAGGGTTCGAACAGGCCTTGAACCGAATGAAATCCCCATATAATGGTGTATATAGATTTGTAATAAGGTGGAGAAAGTTACCTGAGCTTTAATCGATCAAGAATTGCAGTTTAAACTTTGAATGCTATGGTGTCTCCCCTGCCCTCGTCGCACACATCACACACACACACGTAAGAAGAATGTTGGTTTCTTTCTTTCTCAACAGTGAAAGGGGGGGAGGCTACTGTAGTTGTTTAGGGTGGGCTTGGAGCCCTAAAGGCAAGGATAATAAACCAATTGATTACTTCTTGGTCCAATTGATTATAATAATCCCAACAAGATAAATAAATGGTTGGCCCAAACAACAAATACCTTTAACTACTTGCACTCAAAGTAAAGATAATACCTTCTCCACTAAAGAAAATATTGTTTAAAATTTAAAACGGGTATTATAGCAAGTAAGATATAGAATATAGAATTTTACCTCTTTTCCATACAATTATATATTCTGCCAGAACACAGTACACTTAAATCATAAACTTAATAAGAACATATATAACAGTTAACTATGGTCTCCATTACATTGCATGGGACACGCCCCAAGGCCCCAAAGTAGCAGTGTAGGTTGCTTAGACCATGAGATTATAGAAAAAGGGAGATGATTTGTATACAACAAGATTTTGTCATACACAACAAATGTGACTTTTATGCCCCTAGAATTCCAAAATCTATTATTCTCATCCACATATTCAAAGGTATGATAGTTCAAACAACAACTATTTGTTGTGTATGGCCAAAATCTGTTGTGTATAGTTCATCTCCCATAGAAAAATGGTTCTTAGTAGTAGACCTTTTTCAAGAAAAATCAAGCCATGCAACAATTTCGTTCTTTCATAAATGTATAAAAGTAAAATAAAAATACACAAATATTGACAAATACACACATTTTGATTGAATGTTTGAAATACTTAATCAGTTTAGCTGCCTTAGCCCAAACCCGAATGAAGAAATGAAACCCTATATATACTTTGGGTTCGTTATATCAATCTGATCCGGGTCGGATTTAGTCTTTTTATATCCGTAATTGCAGGGCTAAAGAGGATTTTAGAGCAACCACACACACCACAACACTTACAAGCACCCACAAGATCATGTATGTAAATAAACCTAAGAATATTACCTATATCAGTGGATAGAAATCGTGTTTCTAGTGGTCACCACTATGGTTATCGATCAACACAGTAAACCACATATATATCATTTCCTACATAGAAACATCATCCATGCTTTTATAGAAAATAATTAGGAAGACAACTTTAGTTAAGCCCCAAGAATAGTTGGCTAATTCAAGGTATAATTTATGAGTAAATAAGAACCAGTGGTTGAAATTAGTTCCATATACACAAAGATAACCAAGCCAAAATATCACCTTCATAATCTTGAATCAATGTCAAAAATCACTCAAAACATTACACATTTATAAAAATTCAATAACTCAAAAAACATTTAAGATTCGAGGTAGTTTTAGTTGAATGTGTAATGTCCCATGCGGAACAAGGAATTTATTTTACTTGGGAATCGAACTTACAACAAGCTCCGATTCAACAAAAGAAGAAAAGAATAAAACTTATCTCTGTATCCACAGTAATTTTCTTCCGATTGTAAAAACTAATAGTAGTAGTTGATAGTCAACCGAGAGATGTGATTAGTAGTGGTCGATAGTCAACCAAGAGATGTGATTTTATCAAGTGATCGATAGCAACGAGGTTATATCACAAGTGAATTTGATCGAGAGTTTGCCTATATCTCGCACTCATATATGGATAAAGTTGATCCAGGGTAATGTCTCCGCTAGGCAAATAAAGTAAGCAGCCTCCAAATACCAATGCTAGTTGGTAGTTGTTGGGGAGATAATCACTTCACTCCAATAATTAACTCTGTCTATTGAAATATACCAATCGAGAGTTTGCCTATATCTCGCACTCATATATGGATAAAGTTGATCAAGGGTAATGTCTCCGGTAGGCAAATAAAGTAAGCAGCCTCCAAATACCAATGCTAGTCGGTAGTTGTTGGGGAGATAATCACTTCACTCCAATAATTAACTCTGTCTATTGAAATATATAGGATTTGATGTATGAATTAGAAAGTATTCAAACATGTGTTGTTTGAATCAGACTGAAGACTTTCACTAAGTATGGAACATCAACTGAGGATCAGCCTTTTTACTAAGTATCAACCAAAGGACATCAACCGAGGAAAGCAAAGAAGAAAAGATCAAGAGTGAAAACCATCAACTAAGGAATTACAACTATCGGCTGAGCAAACAACTTTGATCAGCTAAGCACTTACAACTATCAGCTAAGCAAACAACTTTGATCAACTGAGTGCCTACAACCATCAGTTGAGTAAACAAATTAACCAGCTGAGGCCTCCCCACATTAGCGAAGTAAGTCTTACAAAAACGCAAGTCTTTATCTTGCATAAGCTTATTTCTTTGGATGATCAGCTGAGCATACTTGATCAACTGATCATCTAGGTTGATTAGTTTACACCCTTTCACAGTTTAACAATTGATCAACTGAACATTCCTATGATCAGCTGAGCCTATGTTATCAACTAAGTCCCTACAATCTATCAACTGATGATCTTTTCTTTAGAGGAGTAAACCTAAGATTACAGTTCAGTACATTTTGTAAGCTGAGTCGTAAAAAATGTTACTTTAACTCACTGGATACTTTGTATTTATTCTTAAGTCAAGGCAGAACATGTGTTGTTCGTTTATGCCTTTGAATCTTTCATTGTAAAAGGATGGATCTTTCTTCTCTGGAAAAGGATGAAAATATTTCCGAATAAAGGTTCTAGAATATTTGTCGAAAGCTGAAGTATGTCAGGCAACTACATCTCTACTCTCGTCAAGTCACTGAAGCTTAAATGATTAAAGAGACGACTACCAATGGAAAACCCAAAGCTACATGGCAAAGGTTAAGGTAGATAATATTATTTATTGCTAGTGGGGCTACTCTATTAGAAAAGTAATTCTGCTTTACGCAACCCACTTGTAAAGAAATATTACTTTTCTTCCACTATCATTAAATTATTATTATCTCTCCTCCTTCCCTGCTCAAGGCCTCGTC
This sequence comes from Drosophyllum lusitanicum, assembly GCA_032274825.1. NCBI lineage: Eukaryota > Viridiplantae > Streptophyta > Magnoliopsida > Caryophyllales > Drosophyllaceae > Drosophyllum > Drosophyllum lusitanicum. Next base: position 1,030 of record JAUEJL010060202.1, on the reverse strand, counting down.
TATAAATACCATGCATGGTAAACATGCAAATAATATAACTACACAAGCAATCTCATAAGTTGAGATATTAAGAAAAGAATTTAGAAACAAGTTCAAAGCTTTGAAGCAAGAACTAGTTTTTAGAGTTAGCAATTGTGTAGAAATAAACTTGTTCATGTTTTGAACATTCTTAAACATTAGTTGTTTTAGAATTAGCTCGTCTATGTGTTAGACAGATTGTTGCCACCTTTTATTGTACTTAGAATTTCCGCTTCTAGTACATGTAATCCTTAATTCAAAATCAATAAGAATTATATAAAAGTATAATTGTGTGTCTTTAAATTTTTAAAGATAAAGTTTGTATTCAACCCCTCATTCTACAAACATTTGTTGTTGCGTACTCAATCTGGGTCTAACAACTGATATCAGAGCAGATTAGATAAATCATACCTAGATCTGTTTTGCTTACTCTATAACTGCTCTTACCCCTCTCAAAATGGCCTCATCATCTAATACAATGAATATGTCAAACACTAGATCTTTAACAAGATGTCCTATGTTTGATGCTGAAAACTTCTGCATGTGGAAGATTAGAGCACATCTTTTTCTATCTACCCTTGACATCCAAATGTTGGAAATTGTCACTGAGGGTCCTTATGTTCCAACATCTATTCTATCTATTCCATCTGAGTCAGAAGGTCAAACCTCCATAACTGAAAGAATCGTCACCAAACCCATGCATCAGTGGACTGATGAAGATAAGAGATTGGTTAGTCTTGATATTAAGGGTAGATCAGCTCTTGTCTCTACACTTCCAAATGAGATCTATCATCAAGTGCTTAACTGCACTTCAGCAAAAGAGATGTTAGATACACTCATAGTTGCTTATGAAGGAACTGAAGAGGTTAAGGAGACTAAGAAGCTCCTCCTCAACAGATAGTATGAATTCTTCTTTGCTCTAAAAGGTGAGAGTCTTACTCAGACATACACCAGGTTCAACTGCCTTGTTAATGACTTGAAAAGGGCAGACATAACCAAGAGCAACTTTGTC